>PYUH01000490.1:446691-475412 GCA_016808085.1 Suaeda aralocaspica
AAAAAAAAAAAAAAAAAAAGCTAAGAAAAATTAAAATGAAAGAAAAGATGTTATCTAAAATAAAATAAAATAAAGCAAACATGTTTAAATGGGACTTTTTCTTTTTCAATCTCCTCTTTAGTCTTTACTATCTTGAAAAAACAATTGAAAAGCATATAAGTTAAAAGTAATATATGAGCAAAAGATATAAAAGAGAAGGAAAAATAAATAGTGAGTGTGAATATAATTAAGCTGGGATTCACTAAATAAACACAAGAAAAGTAAGTGATGAAAGTACGTATGTGGTATGTTAAGAGTAATAAAGAGATAATAATTCACATTATATTAGACATAACAATTGCAAATAAGGTGGTAGACGTAGTCAGAACTAAAATTTAGTAGTATTACACATCAATTACGTACGTATTTACGTATTCATGCATGATTGCATGCAACCACAAACTTACTATTATTAACACACATCAATTAATTTAATGGGCAAGGACCGTGTTGCATTTCCCAACTGCCAAGCCCCAAGGCCAAAGAGCGCAGTGTCGTGTCAGGTTCACGTTGAGTTTCTTTCGAAAAATAATGCCAACATGATGCTGGTTGGCCTGTCATGATATATATTGTCAACTTCTTAAAAATGCTGTTTACATACAGCCTATGGCCCCGTCCTGATCATGTCAATGTTTAGAAACCGCGACGTGCCGCTGGGGCCAAGCCCAAGCCCAAGCCCAAGCCCGGCCATTGCATACTTTTAGAGTTGGCCATTAGTTATTGAAGAATTCAAATATAAACAAGTGTATGCAACTATGTATAACTGCTAATCAACTAAATTAAGCAGCTGAGCTATATATGGTTGGAGCCTGAGAGGAGTTAATTGTTGGAAAGTAGATAACTATCATGTGTTAGCCTAGCCAATTTTTTTTATCAGTAGGGCAATAGGGCATATAAATCGGGCCCATTTTTATAAATAAAGTATATAAAGAGAGGAACGCCCCGAGCCCATTTTCATCGTAGTTGAAGTCCACGTACAAAATGTAACACGTATAATTAATTCAACGTGTCAACCAAGTGAAAACACACAACAATTTCTCAAGCAACACAAACTTAATTTACATATTCCAAACAGACCAATATCTCAGATGAAGATGACAACCAACACCATTTCTTCTACTTCATTCATCACTTTCCTTAGGAAATCAATCCCACTATATTCCCCCAAACATATAGTTGCCAAAACTCATCATGCCTCTCCACTTTCACTTCCTTCCAACGTCTGCCCTACCTTTATCCTCCTACCTATAGTCTCCTCCTCACCCATGTCCACCTTCACGACACCGCCAGAGTTTCCTACAAGGCGCATTCAAGAGGTGGATCCATCCACACCACCCGAGATTCCTCAAGCTCCGATCGAACCAGACCCATTCACTGAACCTGAAATTAGTCCGCCTCTACCACCAATCGATCCATCACCAATACCACCAGGACCGGAAACTCCACAGCCGCCTATTCCATCGCCCCCTGGACCAGACATAATCCCACCGCCGGAGGTCCCACCACCACGTCAGCCACCTGATGAAGTTCCCCCTAATCCACCAGAAATATTCCCACCACCGTCAACACCAACTCCAGATATAATCCCGCCCACTGGTCCAATGGTTGTCTAGTACATATACCACTTAATTACGCAGTTAGAATGCTGTCACAGTCACATGTATTAACACATCATTTTAGTTGTTGCTGTGTTTTGTTGCTTTCGTGACATCAAAATAAAGAAATGAATATGTTTTGTTTAATTGTTTTCATACTCGTACATTTGCTAGCATAGAAGTAAACTAGTCACAACTCATAATAATCAGGGAAAATTCAGAGAAAGTACGTCTTCTCAGTTTAAAAAGACTACAAAATCAAATGTCTGCATAGGTACCACAGTCTGATACGAGCATATTGATCTAATAATATTTGGGGCAGCGTTATTGTAAATCCCAAACCTAAATTACATCACATTATAGCAACGATGTTCAATAAACAACACCAAATGTACACAAATTTCCGAAACCAAACTAAAAATAATCAACAGGAGAAAATTTAATAGAAACAAGATGGAAGGTTGCATGACCAACACTGGAAGAGAATCCTTACCCCTAGTCCCCATTGCTGAAACACCCAACATAAGATTATAGCAATACTTAGAGCAACACATCCGGCTCTGTTAAACCTCCATCAAAATTTACTTTACAGGTTTCCGGGAACTGAAGTTCAGCCTCGTCAACACCAGCCTTTGTGATGTGCGGGCAAGAACGAACATCAAGGTATTCCAGGAGTTTGCAGAAATCTAGGAGCATACCTATTCCAGCCACTGTGATCTTCGGGCAGTTACTGACCTTTAAGACCTTCAAATTTGCTGCATAATCTTCTCCTTTGCCCAATCCGACAAAAGCAGCATCAGTTACCTCTTCACAACACCCGATATCAAGTGCTTCTAAATTTTTGCAATATGTTAGAATGCAATTCAATGAAGAATCAGTTATACTTAAACACCAATCCATTCGCAAATTTTTAAGGCTGCAATTACAAGAAAGTGCTAATGACATTATAGCCTTGTCACTTATGTACCGGCAACCACCAATAATTAGAGTCTCTAGATTCTTGCAAAACTTAGCCAGAACAGCGATACCATCATCTCCAACTCCGTGACAATCCAACATCTTGAGAGTCCTTAAAGAAGTAGAGCAGGCTTCCGCAATGCTAGAGATGGCAGCATCTCCTACACGGGTGCACTTGTTCAAATCTAAATACTTGAGCTGTCTACATCCAGCAACAAGAAGAGTAAGGCCAGAGTCAGTTATGTTGGTGCACCCATGCAGGACCAATTCTTCCATATTACAGCAATATTTCGACAGAGCTTCCAGTGCAGCATCTGTAATAGATCTGCAGCCTTGCACATGCAGACATCTAAGGTCATTACAGCCCTCAGCCACAGCACACAATCCCTTGTTTGTCACTTTTTTGCAATGCGATAGATCCAAAGACTGCAAAGAACGAAGATGCCTACCTATTGTAACTAATCCAGCATCAGTTATACCTGCAAATTATATCATAAAATTGATGAGAAAATAAAACATCCAAATTTTGCAGCATCAACTTTGTTACAACACCAAAATCATTAAATCCTCCTAAACTCGAAAACTCCAAAAAGATTACCTTTGCAGTTGAACAAATGAAGAATTCGCAAACAAGTGAATCCATTAGCAACAACAGAGAGATCAGAATCAGTGACACCAGGGTAAAAAGACCGCGAAAGAGACTGCGAAAGATCAAGCTCATCCAATCCAGTAAACCGCGAAGCTAAACGCCGAAGCATGTGGGGCCCAGCACGAGCACAAAGCTTCTTCCTTTCACAGCTCTGAACATTTAACCACCTTTTACATACTAATCCAAACACTTCCTTATCTTTATCACTCTCTAATTTCCTAAGTATTGATCTTAGTTCGTCGTCTCTTAGGGCTTTGTTTATGGTTGATGTAACTAATACATTATTATCATCAACCTCCTCCTTTGAATTTGTTTCTGCCATTGTTTTCTAATTAGGGTTTTGGAACAGAAAAAGGGGAACCCTATTTTGATTTTGATTTTGATTTTGATTTCAATTGAATGATTTAGTTTTACAAACAACAAGATGTTATATAATCCAACAACAATCACGTATGCCACGCGACGCGCGTGTAACTAACTGATGCTGCGATTCTCTTGTGTTTGAAGCATTATATCCATCTTTTTATGATTCCTAATCTAATCCTAACTAAAGGTCACAAGTCACAGTTAGCTTGTTTGCCTTTTTTGTTTACCATGCCCACTCGATTAACCAAAGCTTATCTTTAATTACATTCGGATTCGATTTTAGTTGCACACCTAACAAATTGTGAAAAGTCTTTCAACAAAAGCTTTTTGTATGTGGTAAGATTCAAAACATCATACCTAAATTTTTTTTTAAGTGGCATCAAGCAGTGTTCAAAACTTCAAACCTATTTTTTTTTTGTTTAACTGGCATCAAGCAATTTACCACCTTTAAAAAATAGTTGATTAATTAATTAAGAGCTAGTGCGATGCCCGACTGTATCAAGGCTGCGGCTTGCAGGTGAGTTCAACTTAACTTTTAACGAAAAAATCATACCTAATAATATGTAGTTTTTATTATAATCTCAAACATTGTTTGTCATTTAAATATGCAATGACTTTATGATATGAAAGCTACGAAGTATATTACTAACTCTTTTTGGATTTGCAAAGGCCTTGCTTTATAGAGCTAAATTTTTATGTCAAGAGTCACTGAACTAAATTGAACTAAAAACAAGATAAAAATAACAAACATAAGTTTAACTCACTTTGTATATTAAAATCTTAAAAAATATATATATATTATAAAAAAAATCAAAATTTTCTACCAAAAAGACAATTTTTCAACCTTTATCATGCTAGATATTCATACCGAGTACAATTAACTTACACGCCGTAAAATTCGATAGGTTAATGCTTGAAGTTGAATTTTTTCTTGAAAAATTTAAGTTCTTTAATTGAAAGTGAGTTTTAAAGTTAATTTTCATTTATTTCTGTTTTGAAAAGTCTTATCTTACACATTTAGATTAAATATTTTCTCATAAAAAAAGCCCAAGTATGAATTACACGCGAGCGCGTTTTGGGTGCAACTGGCTGCACGCAAAACAAATTGTGCAGCACAAAAAGACAAAACAAAAACTGACGCTTCTAAGGATAAATTAACATACACACGCACATTTTCTGTTTTCTGGTTCACTACAATAACCTTCCCTCTGTAAATATGTTGTTTTTTTTTCTCTCTCCTCCATCTACTTTATTTATTTCTTCATTCGTAAGTTCTTTAATTCAAGTCTTTTTTTTCCCGCTGCAAAATCAACCAAACACAATATTAAAGCTTAATTTCATTCAAAATGTTAAGTAACTCTTTCATTAAAAATTAATAACCACCGAAAAATTTTAAAACCCCCTTCAATAAACATTAGTAACCCCAGAAAAAGTTAAGTAACCTCTTCAACAAAGATTAGTAACCCCAGAAAAAAGTTAAGTAACCTATAACTCCTTCAACAAATATTAGTAACCCCAGAAAAAGTTAAGTAATTCCTCCAAAAAAGGTTAATAACTGCATAAAAAGTTAAGTAACCCCTTCAACAAAGATTTCAAGTAACCCTTACAACAAAGAATTGTAACCCCAGAAAAAGTTAAGTAACCCCGGCCCTTCAACAAAGATTTCAAGTAACCCTTACAACAAATATTAGTAACCCCAGAAAAAGTTAAGTAACCCCATCAACAAAGATTAGTAACTCTTTCAAAAAAGATTAGTAACCCTCAAAAAAGTTGAGTGCCCCCTTCAAAAAAGATAGTAACCACCGAAAAAGCTAAGTAACCCCTTCAAATCAATAATTTAAATCAAGGATTTAAAAATCACAAAACAATTAAACAAAGTAAAAGTAACAAATAACAATTAACATACCTAGAAATTTGGAATTCTCGAACTGAAGTAGCGGCACAGCAGAGGCAGCCAGCCACCGGTGGGGCTGTAGGCGAACGGTGGAGCGCTAGAGCTAGGGGCTAACGACGGCGCGTCGATTTAGCATAATTGAGCTAAAAAGTTAAGGAATTTGATGAAAACTTACTTAAAATCAATGAGTTCTAATCAAATTTCTAACACTACTATAATTTCTACGTTCTCTTATAACAATGACCTTAAATAATGGCATAATTGAGCTAAAAAAACAATTGAAAGGAGATAAAATTATCCAAAAGTAAAACCAAGCAAGAATATGACAAAATTATGGGTAGAACGAGAAAAAAAAAATGAATCGATGGAGATGAGATGAGTTGGAGTTGGAGAAGAGAGAAAAAATGTTAATTTGGGAAAACAAAAAAAGAGTGAAATATGAAAAATCAAAATGTTAGAGGAGTGTTGGAATATAAGAAAGAAGAGTTTTAATTATTATTTTTTTTTTTAAAAAAAAGAGCATACTAAGCCATTAACATCAGTTGGACTAAATATTAAACCCAACATTAAAATAGGTCAGCCACACTATTAAGTAATATTGTAGCAGGTTGTATATAAGACAAATTCGTGTTTGTTTGTTCTCTCAAGAGGTAGCCAAGCACATGGACCAAACAACATGGAGTAATGTAATAATTTGCTATCAAATGACAACAAACACGAATGATTAACAACACCAAAATTTTATCATTACAATGTTTGGAGTTCCACTTACAAGAAAGATTAGGGTTATTATTATTATTATTTTTTTTTAGCAGCTAGATTGAGGTCAGTGTAACATCTATCAGGCTAACAATTAGTAAATGATTTATAGTTGATACCACCTCACATTCAATTTTAAAAATTGATTTAATACTGCAAAATTGGGCATTTTCGAACTAAGAGCTAGTTGCATAGTTTAAATGGTTAGTTTGTGAATGAAATTGCAAAATAAGGATTCAATCCAGTCTTATGAGGTGGAAGGATTCCTAGTTAGATCCGTAGCTTTTTAAGGCTTTGATTGATTGATATTTCATAAAAAAAAGGCTCAATATGGTACCCCCAAGTCCCCATTAATCAAAACAATCACAATTCAATACGGCCACATCACTAGACATGTGGACCGAAAAGAAACATCAGATTGGATACTTATGTTTTAGAAGATGCATGAAAGCCAAAACACCAAATCCTTAATAGTATATATAAGCAAAATCCCCAATACATTACAAGTTGGGAGCAGTATTTCGTCACTTTCAACTGGTTTTATATAACCTTGTTAGTTGTTACAAGGCTTTCAGATAAACCCTACTAGCTCCGTGTCTAACGTCTTCAACAATTAACCTATTTATCACCTGTAAAACCTCAAATAAATTTAAATGAAAGAATCAATTGGGTTCTCCTCAGAAAGATCCTTTGCAACATTTAAGCACACAATCTTCCAAAAATTGGGTAAGCTGAGAAGTATACAGCTGTGGGTCATTCCGGAAGTGATCTACATGAGGCGTGGAAATGAAATCGCAAGATCTAACCTCATGGCCTGATCTCCGCTGCTGATCTATAAATGATTCCACTGAGCTTGCAGGAATAACCCTGTCCGAAGAACTGTAAATGTACAACTGTGGACAGCTTGGCTGTCGTAATGACAACAGTCCCATCACATCTTCTAATCTCCTGTAATATTCGAACAGAGTTTAAGTATATTGTGTCCACAAAACTTCAAAAAAATTGTGTCTAAAAAGATTCGTAGAGTAAAAAAGATAACTTGACACTTCAGTTAAGGCTTAAGACAAACGACAACATTTTATTTATTTTCATATAATAGCTGAGCTCAAACAAGGAAACATAGACTACAGAATACTGGACGCATTAATGTAAATTAGGCATCAAGCCTCCAATCATCAACCAACAAAATCCAACTTCTTGTAAGAACGTCATTTAAAAGAGAAAGCAAGGCTTAAGGGTTTGTTTTTTCGAATATGACATATATTAACTACTGAATGCCACCCATCCAGTACTGAATTGAAGAGTACACAACTACACACTATGATTGTCCCTGCAATCTTGTCGTCATTGAAAAGCCAATCCTAATACTTATTGCAATACTGCTTAAGGACTAATCTAAAACTCAGGATTTGTAACAGCATCTCAGTTATCATTAACATTCCACAGGCATCATATTTGAATTCCCCATTGACAAATTCTGGGAGAAAGGAAAATATGGGAAATACAAACCCTAAAAACCAACCTGAAGCCTCCAAATCCCACAAAATTAGCCCCATGAAAAGCCCACAAAAGTACAAAACTATTAAAATGAATAAGATCTTGGATGCATATGCAGGGAATCTACACATAAATGGGTTATAGGTTCCCAAAAGAAAAGGAAAGCAATAAAATGTATGGGAGTGGGGCATTAAAGCAACAAATTGTTGGATGAACTGAGCTCAAAAGAATATCCAAAGGGTCAATGGTCTAGCAGGGGATTGGCAAAGGAGGGTAGAATCAATAAACGAGTTAGATATTTTGCTATAAGTAATTAACAGCTACACCAAAAGGTAATAAACATCTAATGTGCAGATAGCTGATGTAGTACCTAATTCAGATCATTTTACACTCTCAGGGAGCTAATAATGTACAGTAAGACACTCTAAAGTTCCTTAACTAATACTTTATATACACTGCTACCTCGACCCAAAAAAAAAAGAAGCTTAGTGCTATGTTTGCCTCAACCGCATTGCTTTAAGGTGTGTAATTTCGTAAATGTCAATAAAATTTGATGTGTGTGTGTGTGTGTGTGAGAGAGAGAGAGAGAGAGGGAAGGAATTTACAATGTATGCAATAAATTAGAAATATATAAAAAAGGCACAGAACGAGGTACAAGCAATAAATACCTGTTCACTGGAGGAAGCTTTAATACAACTTCAAAGAACTTCTCCAAGAGTGCAAGCAAAGCTGTTTCAGTCACTGCAGGTCTAGGCTCCTTAACAGTTCTTACAAATATAGATCCCTCTTCCGCTGAATCACTGGAGGTTGTCAATCCCTTTGTTGCTATGCTCTGCTTCTTCAAAATAGCAGCAGAGAAACCTGAAGCCCAAACCTGCGTGAAGAAAAGGAAAATGATCAAGGAAAAAAGAGCCTCTAGTATACCAAGATCATATACATAGGATGAAAAGCATTCCTATAAAAACAAAGAGAGGAATATGAGATGAGGAAAAGACCCCAAAACACAATAAATTGCAATTGAAAGATTGACATACGAGAAAAGACAAACCTAATGAAACAGGATAGCTAGACAGAGAACATATTCTAATAATAATAATCAGGTACTTAAAAGTGCATTTTATTCCCACCTAATGTGGGTAGAAATCAAACAAAATTTTTCAGCTAATCACCTGAGGATCTGGAGAAGCAGCAGGAGCTGAATCCACAATACAACCTTTAATTCTGCCCCCTAAAGAAGTGTCTTGTTTCTGGAATTTCTCCAGAACAACTCCATACCTGAGTAAGGTGAGCGAAAAAGTAATAAGCAAATATAACAAGCAAATTAAGTGAAGAAAATACAAAGATGCATAATCAAGAGACTCACGTTAACCAGCCAGTGTTGCTGAAGGTGTGGAAAACAAGGTTCTTCCCATGTTCTTCTTCTAACCAATCAGCGAGATGGTTCACAAGCAATCCAACATCCTGCTCAGCTTTTCCCCCAACCTGGTAGCTTAGAACCTCGGACATTGGGAAAGTGAAGGTAATTGCATGGAAGCCTCTTGAAGTATACCATTCTGCATATTTCTTCAAGTGCTTCTGCTTTGCTCCCAACCATCCTAACAAAACCACCACAGTCCTAGACTTAGCAGAGGAACAATTCGACTCGCCAGCAACGTCAACAACTGAAGGCTCTGGTAAATGCCATCTGTATAAATCCTCTGACGGCACACTTTGACTAGAATAGGAATATGTCTTAGGTTTCGAGGCTTTGGCTAACTCAGCAGACTTGTAAAGGTTAACAAAAAGAGAAGATGGTGCCACAGAATTTCCAACAAACCCACAACTAGAGTTTGGTATTGGATGGTAGTTAATATTAGGCACTGGAACCCGAATTCTGTTCACAAAAGACAAATTTGCAAGCTTGGACAATGAAATGTGAGACACCCATGAAAATTCTGCACTTGGGGGATTGTCATGTGGCTGGGAGCTCAATGTTTCTGAGGCAATTGAAGGATCAGACGATTTAGGATTTGACAACTTGTTTGGAAGATCAGTTGAAATAGATGCCACAGCAACAGCAGCCGCCGTGAATATAGGCCGTTGAAAGATCCCAGACAAGGAACCCATATTGTAAAACATGCTCAAAATATCTCATGAAACAATATCATGCTATCTTCTAAACAGAAACTCACACAGACCACTAAACAAAGTGACGCACGAGGCAGAAACAAGAGCTAAGGGACCTACACAAAATGTAAGTTTCAAGAAAAAATCAAAGTTTCAATCAATAATATTTCTGATAGAGCAACTATGAAAAGCAAATCAGACAAAGCATATGCATAGAGAAGGATAGATCAATACCAAAAATTTTGACCAAGTTCAAAAAAATCAGGCTGTCAATATCGTTGACAGCCTGACCATGCTATATAAACAAACACCGAAGTGGCCAAAGAAGATTTCCCCACGGTCAACTGCGCCTCTTCCTGGCACATGAGAACAATAACAAACACGTTTATATAGTCACACATAAAATGACATCAATTTACATCAAAACTCAAGTCTCACTAAACTATATAATATTTGACTAATTGGGTCCAACCCTCCAAATCATACATGATTATTATACATTAAAAAGATAAAGATTAAGCAATGACAATACATGAGGACCATATTCTATTTTCAAAAGACACAACCAACAACAAAAGACACAACCAACAGCAAAAAGAGTAATCAAACAAGCAAATAAATCATGTAGCACAAACAAAAACACATCACAATACGAGTCATATGACGCGTAAACATGTGAGAATTCATTAAAGTTGATTGGTGCCCATGAATTTAGGGACCCTCTCTAAAACTCACATTCACAAAAAGAGCTTGAAAGTGACATTGATTTTATGAATTGGATAAGATAACCAACTTAAAACCAAACAATGGTGTGGCAAATTCATGCAATTTCCTCCCATATCTCCAAACCGACAAAATTCAGAAATGAAATAATCTAATTATCAAGAATTTGATGATGAAGTTAGTCAAATTATTCTAGTTAGTGAAATTGGGAAAGTAGGATCCTCAATTTATTCAAAGTTTCCATACCCATAAACATAAAGTTTGCTCCTTCACCCAAAACATTCAACAAAACACAAAATTGAACAATTGCAACACAAAATTAAAACCCCAAAAATAAAAAATTTGAACTTTTACCACAAATAAAGTAATAAATCAAAATTGAATGGTAACAATGACATGGGTTACACTGTAAATAAAAACAGATTACAAAATAATGAAGACAATAAACTTTCTTCGAATTAAATTCAAAATCACTAACGTAGCTATAATGGTAAAAAGGAAACGAAATTAATAAACTCCAAAATAATAATTAAAGAAATTAAAAAAAAAAATACCTTTAACTGAAACAGCCAACAAAATTAGTGGGAATTTTAAAATTCTGTTTTCTCTGTCTTCCGATTAATTAATCAAAGAATGACAGAGAAAATAGAAAAGAAGAAGAAAAGCAAGAAAATGTATGTTATTGAAATTGGAAGAAAAATAAATTTGAGGTTGTTTGGGCTTTGGGTGGGTGGAGCAGGAGAAAGCGTCACTCTTCGCACCGACAAAAGCGCCGATTTGCGTGGAAGTAAAGCGCCTTCTAATTTGCACAATTTGCTTACGCTTTGGATTTTGGTTTGATTTTGCAGATTTACTAAACGTCTATTCCTTCCTACCTTTTAAATACCAATCTTCCTAATGTATTGGGGAACACTTGCAAGAA
Source organism: Suaeda aralocaspica (assembly GCA_016808085.1). Taxonomy (NCBI): domain Eukaryota; kingdom Viridiplantae; phylum Streptophyta; class Magnoliopsida; order Caryophyllales; family Amaranthaceae; genus Suaeda; species Suaeda aralocaspica. The sequence continues at coordinate 458,199 of PYUH01000490.1, forward strand.
TATTCCATTACAATATATGGATCCAATTAAGTACTCTAATTATATCACGTTTTCAAAAGCACTTGTACCGATTTGATGTTAATGTTATTTAAGAGTATCTATCTATTTTGTTCGAAAGGTGATAAGACTCGTAAGTCGTAATGTATTTTTGGGAGAGTTTGAAAGATCAATGTGAAAATTAAACACTATAATTAACACTTTTCGGAGAGTTTTGGGGTCATGGAGAAAAAATTGCCGAAAGTATAACAAGGTTTCCCTAAAGTCAAAAGAAGGTGGTCGACGAGCTTTTTAATTGAGATTCAAAAGTATATAAAACGGTACTAGAAGGGTGAGATAGACCAACGTGTCGTTACTTCGGAAATCCTTTATAAAGAAATTTATAAAGTTTTAAACGCTGCAATAGAGCGTGGAGCATCTTAGGGTCGTCTATAAGGGTGTTAACAATGTTTTATATGTTGAAATCGAGTGATAGGCATCTAGAGGTCACTTACAACACATGGTAGAAAAAAAACAAGGGTATAAAGACGGAGCAGAAGCCGAAAAATGAATGATATAACTCATAATTTTCAACTTTTAAAGGGATGGTATCTGGAAAAAGAATTAATGAAAATTTTACATGGTGTCCCTAAGGTCAATTAAGGGCCCTGGATCGACAACTTTTCAGAGTTCAAAAGGTCTCTGAAGGGTAAGTAAGATCAATGTGTCCTTACTTTGGAAATAGACTGAAATCGAGTGTGGGGTGTCTTGGTTCACCTAAAACATGTGGTGGAACAAATAGGACAATAACATGATGGAGCCCGAGACAACTCTCCGACAAGCGACTGCTAAAAAACAAGGCTATAACTCATAGTTTTCGGGGGTTTTGGGGCCCTAAGAAAAAAATTGTTGAAAACTTTACGGGGTGCCCTTGGGATCAAAAGAAGAACCTCGAGTAGCTTTTCGGGATTCGAAAAGTCATAAGGCAGTCCTGGGAGAGTGAGAAAGGCCAATGTGTCCTTACTTCGAAAACCCTAACATGGTTTTAGGGCTAATCAAGAGTGGAGCATCTTGGGTCACTTACAACACATGGTAAAAATATAAGACAAAAATAAGATGGTGCCTGGAACAATTCTCTGAAAGTCAAAACGAAAGATATAAGTCATAGTTTTCAAGAGTTTTGAGAGCCTGAGAAAACCATTACCGAAAATTTCACAGGTTGCCCTAAAGGTCAAAAGAGGTGCCTCGAGAAACTTTCTAGGACGATCTCGAAAGAGAGAGAAAGACAAAGGTGCCCTTACTTTGGAAACCCTCTCTAAGGAGAATAAACCTTAATTATGGGTGTTTAGCACCAAGTGATTATCGCAATCGAACTAATAATGCAATTATAGTGACTTTAGGGAGTACGTATCAACTAAAACAATCAGATATTCAACTCAATGTCACTAATAGCTCTAGTTGAAGACAACACAAAAACTGGTGTCATTGGCTTCAAACTGGAGTTCAATTTACATACAAACAATTTAAAAGCAAAAAGAATTGAAATTGATACACAATATAACTTGTTGGAATTCTATAGGACTTCTTTTTCTTTTTTGTTTTTCTTTTTAAAAAGGCAGGATCTATGCTGCACTGTGACCAAACCGAGTTTCATAATTACAAAGGCTTATATAATTTCCGTGAAAAAAAACTCACAGTAAGTACAGTAACAAACTAACTTCTAGCTTAACCTTGTGCTGTTCCTCCTAGTCCACCATTTCTTTTTCAACTTGTCATTCATTTTTTCCTCATTATCAAGCTTATGCAAAATGACTTTGGTTTCTCGTAATCTTGCACCATAATCCTTCTTCCATGTTTCGAACATCTGCTTAAGCCTTTTCAGTTCTTTGTCAGGGTTCAGAGAAGCATCGACCTGACCAGACTTCACTTCCACCAAAAACTTGGCATCATCGCCAAATACTTGTTTTCTCTGATCAAATTCCTCAGCCAACCGACTTATGACACTCAAACTAGCACTCATCGGTCTGACGCCATTACTTTCATGACTTTTGAAGGTGTTGCCTCCTGTATCACCGCTACATTCTCTATCATCACTTGCATTCACCGACGCATCAGAATTTCTTGCTGAGTCATCAACTGCCAGGCTTTTCTTCGCAATTGAAAGACTCGATTGTAGCGACCTCATTTGTTTCTGCCAAACTTCTTCCATAGATTTCATCTTCAATTCGTACTCAGACCATCGGTTCTCATACTGCCGCAGCCTCTGATGGAGGATCTCATTTTCCTCTTCTTTTTCCCGAAGGGCTGCCTCAGCCTTAAGAACACGTCGCTGCAACTCTGCAAGGTAGGAGGCCTTCACCAGAACTTCATCTGAATCGTTGCCCTGTTTAAGATATTTAAAGAATGCAATACTTAGTTTGATTATAACATAAAAGTTCGTATGTTATTGTGTGCTAGCCTTTGTGCAAAAGGAACAATCTATTTTAAGTAATCATGCTTAAAAAAACGTGAAACACAATTTGGTGGAGTGAGTTAAAAGCAAAACATACTATAAGTATGGTCAGGAATAAGATCACACTTTATGACAGGAAAGCTTATACCCAGTTTTGGCGCAAATACAAAACAATTCTGCTAATTTGTAACAAAAACAAAACATGAAAAGGGAAGGGAAAAAAAAAAAGGTTTTTAGGGTCATTCTTAGTAGCAATTATTAGACAATTTGAACCACAGAAATAATAGAAAGATGAGCCAGTGTTTACCGTTTTGTCTCCCATATTAAGCAGACCAATACTTCCAGAGCATTTTCTGACAAGCCAGCCGCGGATAACTGTGATAGGTCACAAAACAGAAGTAATAAAAGTTTAGATGAGTATTGAACAGTATGTTTTTGAGATGCCTCAAAAGATGAAATTCAGTTTGAGAGATGATTAAGTTTTCAACATCAAACTCCATCTATTCCTAAATGTTCTACCCAACAGATGAAGCAAGTAAAACGACGTAGGTGGGAAACTGAGTGCTATGTGCAAGGTTTGTGTATTATATGTTGAAGAGATAGTTTGTTGCATAAGATTTGGGTGAAAAAGCAGAAGAGACAAACTGTACACGACTCTGTGGTCATGTTGGGTAAAAATGAGTAAAGCGGGAGACAAAAAAAATCCTAGAAGTGAGTAATTAAGGAACCAAAGAGACTTAATGCTACCTGATTGGATCACTACTGATGCACTTGTAACTCCCAAGAATTGCTTTCTTGTAATCCGAACTTTCATTTGTTTCTGTATAGTAATGGCAGCTCTCTGTCTCTGCAACAAGACGGCAAACTCCTTTCTGGTCTTTTCACCACGGATGACTGCCAAAACGAAGCTACTTCAGTCATACAAGTTGTTTAAAAAGTGAACATATTTATAATTTAAAGTATAATTTTATTGTCTCAATTTAGATCCAAGGAGAAACAGTACATGACTGAAGAGTGCAGATTCCTTTTCCAGTATCTTTCACAAGACACCGAGCTTTGTAGCCTCTGAAGCAGCTTTGAACTCGTAAAATGCCATGAAGGGTGCGATTTCTTGTATCCTCAAGAACTCCAATCTGAGCATCGGATTAACCCCCATTAATAAAAGATCCATCACTTGTAAACAATAATTATTGATATTTAGAATTTCAATTATTGGGTGGAAGGTGTAAGTAACGACAATACGTAGTATTAATTTAACTAACAAAATAAGTGAAGGCAAAGCAAAAGAATAAATCTTGCCTGTCCTGTTCGGAAGAACAATTTTGTGTAACCAACTTGATACATATCAGGTAGGATATTGAACTGATGAAGAATGGCAACTGAAACACTCAACGGATCTTGAGCAGCAACACTCTCCAGAAGAAGAAAGCCATATCTAATTCAATATAACAACGAGGAAGTGTGAAAAGAAAAGCAAAGAATCATAGAAGGAGAAGACATCCTGAGAACAAGATACCCTGTGGACAAGCGGTACGCTTCTATATTTTTATTTTTGTTTTTTCGGGTGACAGGAGGGGGTGCAAGTGGTAAATCAATCACCTTCGGGCAAACTTCTGGTGCGTCATTCTGGTAGGAAATCCCGACCTTGAAATTCTGACGACCTCAAGAACACCACAGCATCTAAGTTGTTGCAGTGCAAGTCCTTGCTCATAAATTCCAGGAGACTGTAAGTTGTTTGGCTTGATGCATCGGATGAAATGGGGTGTTGTGCCTTCCAGACGTTGCATTAGCTGGAATAGTTGGCTCTGAATACACCATTTTTGCACGTAAGCAATTTAGTAGGTGCAAATAAGCTAAAACTTGATGTACAGTGATTCATTTCACTCCAACAAACGACCAAACAAACGGAAGGAAAACGGAAACATGGTCATTATTACGGAGTAATACACAAACATCTTTCTCATTTTATCTCATTAATTATGATGTAACCCAAAGTTAAGCTTCCTTCCATCAAAGAGTACGGAGCAGACAACTGCTATAATTGAAATTTGATAGATAATTTGGGTTTACAAACCTTATCCACCAATCCATTGGAATTACTGAAAAAGTGATAAGACATATACCTTAAATTTTGTGGCGACACTCAACTTTTGTGAATCAGCTCCTCCTGACTTAAACAAGGGACCAACAACTGGCTTTTCTGATTGTACAAGCATGCTGGATGCAAATTTTTGGGGAAGCGAAGTCCTACAAGAAGACAGTAGTTGGACAGAGTCCATATGCATCAAGTCCCTATTCTTCTCTAAAAACCCCGTTGTATCATATGAAACCTACAGTCAGCAAAAAAATTACGGGCAAAACTGTTAGATACTTGGATTTAACAATTCAATCAACAAAACTGTTTCAAAAAATCAAAGAGACATGTATCCTTAACATGAAAGAGCGAAATTAGTTAACTCATCACAAGCGCGCTAAATCAGAATCATGAATAATTGGTACTTTTGTACAAGATTAAGACAAATGCTCCACTAGATAAAATTAAAATTTCCAGCATCCGTTCACAACTAATCAGAGAAAGCATATGAGAAAAAAAGGAGAAATCTGTTCATCACCTCTCCAGCATAATGCGACACTGTAAAAGCTTTTTCACGCTCTCCTTTGAAGCATGGATTGGACTTCAAATGTTGTTTAAGCTTGTTGGCAAAGCTTAGATCAGTACCATTTGGAAAAGTGGACTCTTCATCAAGGAGGGATAACAAACCAAGGGGTTTCTACATTAAGAAAATCAAGTGTTATACACCAGTAAAATTTCTTTGACGTATATAATTTGTTTGACATGCACACATCATACATAAATATTTGCAACAGAATGTCATAGGATTCATAATTTAGTAACAACAGTTACTTTAGTGTTTCAAATCTTCCAATCTCACCATAGAAGATTACTACTTATTTTTAAATTATAGAGTTGCCAAAGTGAAACAGAGAAAACTATTAGCTTTACCTTTAAAGATCTTTTAAGATGAAATTTATAGGGAGACTTGTATATTGGGTACGAACTTCATTTCAGCTTTATCTTTTTTCTTTTTCAGTGGTGAAGCTTATGTATTTAGTTCCTTCCTTAAGAAGAGCTTAATAAAAAAAGACTCCTTTTTGTGAGGTTATGATTCAGTAGAACTTCTAAGCTGTTTTTAGTGTGAGCATATTTAGGACATCAAGATGAAGTTTCAATTTCAATTTTGTACACCAATTTAAGGATAACTGCCATTATGGATATCGCTTTTCGTTTATGATTAAAACATTATAATATAGTGGGCACCCAAATCACCAAGAGCTCTTATTAATAGATTGGATAAAAATTTATGTTAATGTTTTAAGGAAAATTTATGTTATTTTTATTTTATGTATGTTGTTTCATCAATGACAATTCTCCTACCTTGGAAAAAAAATGCTTCAACCTCAAAAAGGCTGTAAATACAAAGCTTACCTTTTCAAAAAGATTAAGACAGGCTTGGTTGTCTTCAAAATCAACTTTTGTCCAATCAATTCCATCCTGGATATATTCCTGCCAGAAATCAAGAAAATTTGGTTACACATTCAACTTTAAAAAAAAATAAGAAAAAAAAAAGGATCCGTCAATGACTTGCAAAATAAATTGCATGGTACTACCAATGCCTTAATGACCACTAAAGGAAGGCTGATATACAATGATAACAAAGCAAAACAATATCAACTAAGAAATGACCAAAAACCCACTGTAATTGGTGAGTCATTTATTATTCAAAAGCAAGCTAGAAAAATGTACACAATCCAAGCACCAAATTCCCAAAAATCAGCACCTTTGACAATGTATATGAGCTGATTTATGAATTGATGATGCAATTTCAATATACCCAATATGGTAGCCTAGTATATTTAAACTTTCTTAAGAAGATTACCTCCTGCTCTAATTTGAATAAGTGGCGGTTGAAATGTTGTTGCAGTCTCTCATTTGCATAATTAATGCAGAATTGCTCAAAGCTGTTTTTCTGAAACAAAGGGTGAACAAGATAACATTTAAGACAATTAAAAAGAAGAAAAATAGAAGGCGAAATAAGAAGGGATTCAGGGAGGGGGGAAAACATACATCAAAGGATTCAAAACCATATATGTCGAGAATGCTGATAGATTTTCCAGTACGCCGTTTGCCTACACCAAGGGACTTGTTGATTTGTTCTACAAGCCAATCAAACAAGCATGAATAGATAGATTTTGCCAATGCATCACGAGTATCAATTGCCTGAAAAAGAAAGTGCACTGATGTCAATTCAAGCTCAATTACAATCTCTGCCAATAGTCATACTACAAAGCTTTATACCCATACTTATAATGCATGAAGCGGTTTCATTAACTACCCAGTTATGATTCATAACAAATGAGACTGAGACCGTAAAACAAATCAAATTTATTAGAGTAGCCAGCTATTCAGATAGATTTAGCAATGTTAAATCTTAAGTTCCCTTCATCAAATAATCCTCTATGCCTATTTTTATGTCATTTCTAGTTCAACAAAACAGCTGGGCTCGTGCCCAAAGCTTAGATAGGGAGGCGTGAAGTAAATAGGACACATTCTAACCAAAAGGATGCAAATACTGCATAGAGGATTATTCAGAAGCTTATCATTAAATTTCGGCAAACATATGCAAAGTTGTGGATGGCGTGATTAAAAGGGAGAATTCTTATAAATTAACATGATGAGTTCACAAATTAACTCATAAAATCCATGAAAATTACAAAATCAACTTCTTAAACTATAAAGTCTATCTGCCAAACAAGTTGTCCTTTCTACTTCATATATTGGGTATCTGAAATATGGACTTTCAAATATCTGAATGGTTCAAAACTCGACCATTAGTGTATAAAACAGGCATGGGTCCAGGCCACAGCATACACATTCTTATGCGTTGAAAGCAATTTTTGCTGACAAGGCAAGGCAAAATCACTTAAATTAACGAGCGAAAAGGCACGACCCGAAATGATGAGCATGTGAGAGTTTGGGCAATAGGTAAACCAACCATATGAATATTGCACCTACCCATCAATTATGGGTATCAATCAATAAAGCCATAAAAAATAAATTTATAAAAAAAAAGGAAAAAAAAATCACGATCAATTGATATAATGACTTCTTTGCTAGAAAAGTATTAGACTAGTAGGAAAAGGAGTTCAGCAGATTATATACATAGAAATATGGAAATCAGTGGGCATGCATATGTTATTTGGAAAGACTGCTGTCCTTCGGAATTGGACTATAACATATCCGTAGTAGACGGTCCTCATAAGTTAATATGGAGTCTAACAGAAGCTACTGAGCTCTTAACGTAAGGAACAAGCAATGAATGTCAGTGCTTCCTATTCAAAATCCCAAGCTTCGCCTGAGCAGGACACTTTGGGCTACACTGGTATTGATGTTGATGCTTTTTATAGAGAGGATCTCATTTACCTGAGATAACTTTAGCTTCTGAACAATATTATCATTCCTAACTTTCATTTTTCTGGTAGACAAAGCAAGCTGCAACTCCTTAACTTCGCAACCAATCAATTTTGCAACAGTAAGAAGTGCTGCACAATGGTAAGACATTATAAGTGGATAGTAGAACTAATTCACGCGCAAAATAAATAAATAAATAATAAATTAATAAAAAAAAGGAAAACACTACAAAAATTAGACAAAAAATATTTAACTATCTAATAGGAACTAAAAATTAACAACGATTTTCATAGGTGAAGTGCAAAAAGAAATCTATTATTTCTACCTATCTGTATAATATATTTTTAAAAGTGTTGCACCCAACAAAACTCTGCCACATGGACAATACAATTAGTGAATTAACAATATCTAGAGTAAAATAATAATTGTTAAACACGCTACAACGCAGAAAGTAGTAAAAAGAGTACGTTCGCTAATTTAACATTGTTACTCTAACTAACTACTATGGATCCAACACCCTAAATCTGCTTTATTTGCACTACTACTAATCTACTATCGTCTTTCTAATATTATGGTTACTGAATGTACACTATAATATATCAATCCTAACATTGTAGTCATACAGTGGCTCATTACTTGACTTGATGAGATGTCTCCCACACGTCATAGAAGTCACATTGAAATTAAAACAGAAAATCAACAGGTACATGCAACACTAGTGGACTTCTCAGAAAGTACTTTTTACCCAGCAATGAATATAAATAGTAAAAGCCTTAACAATTATACAGGAGATGACTAGCCAAAAATTGTGTACAGATGCAGAAATAAGCATGCTCAGTTCTTAATTTGTCATATAACAAACAACACAGATACCAGAGTAACAGATATCTGAAGCAGAAAAGTAACACATGCCAAGATTGATGTCCTAGATCAAACAACTTACCTTCATCAGCCACAGGTTCTACATGGTTTTCATTGTCAGTGATTGAGAAAGAGACATTTCCAAGCCACAGGACGGCGGCAAGCATTCCAAATGCACTCTCCTGGTCATCTTTAGTGACATGAACAACATCCAGTGCTTCCTACAACAAGCCCATAAAACAGAAAACCAAAATTTTCAAATAGGGCCTAAATCACCATTTTCAATCCCCGTCTAAAAAATTATGAATGAGGTTCTTGATCGAAGGGGATGGAGAAGGAAAATTTATGTGAATGACCACATGGAATGATTATTTTTTGGTTCATGTAGCCGACCCCAGTTTGGGATTAAGGCTCTAATTAATTAGTTGATTGATTGACTGTCTAAAAAATTATATCATACAGAGGAAAGAACCCAACCATAACGTTACGGAATTGTTCAGCATCATCCACACCCGTAATGGTGTAATTGCTCTGTCTCAGATATTTATAGTCCTCAACACCCTTCAAATTAAATTTCTCTGTGAACGAAAAAAAAAAGAAAAGGATAAATACTGTAGACACAACTTTCATAATAGAAGCACATCAAGTGTCAAGGCATCTTTGAAATTCAAAAACAAAGGATTGGTAATCAATAACAACTTATTAAGAGAAACAACAACGAATGAGAATTTTTGTATGCAGACAGACCCCTATCAAATAGCTTGAATCTTAAAACGAATACAACATGGTTGCTGGACACAAAAGGCTCAAACTATTAAGCTATTGCTGGACACACGCTTGCATTTAATTGCACATGTACATAACATGTTTCGAACTCTCAGTTTTGCACGATCAAATAGATGGAGTCAGATGGAAATAACTAAAACAAGATGAACCCTTGTGATGAGCTGTATATACAAAGATTAGAAACAGATGTGAAACTGTGAAAGATACGAAAACAGGCTTGAACTTAAAGTCTGCTACTGTGGCAGGACTCCAGCCGTATGTAGAGAATAAGAGCCCAGTTTACATTGAGGGAAAAAATATGCAGACACTCACCTACCAGGTCATATACAACAACTAGAAAATACTCAAGCAATGCAGAATTCATAAAGAATAATATACACAGCATATTATAACAACTGTTGTTTCAAATATGATTGTTTAAAAATAAAAAAGTTCTAAATAATTTATTATTTATTGCTCGTAAATAATTTTGTTTATATTATCCATAAATCATCTAGTAATATTAAAATTAGGAGGGATTTTAGAGTAGGGAAACCTTATCACATGGTTTGCACTATAGTATTCCCTTCATGCCTAAACATTCCACCCGATTTCTATTCAGTACATTTTAAGAAGTTTTCCTCACTTTGAATCATATGAAGTAACATTTATGATAGTTGCATTATTCATAACTTTACCATTCTAGATTATAACTTTTGTCTTTGCTTACAAAATTAAATTTAACTTTTGCTTACCACCGATAATTTTTTATTATTATTAAAGATTCCTCTCAACTACTCTCTCCTAGGATTTCCCCATACTGTAAGTGGAGAGGACATAAAGGAGCGAAGAAAGTATAGTATTCACTTCTTATGCTAATGTACACAACTAAAATACGATGAGACACTTGATGAGAGAAGGCAAAATTAGAAGATCATGAGCATGAAAGGACAGCCAAAAAACAAATACCTCTGAGATCACTTGGAGCTCCAGCACAGATTTGATAAAATATATGGTACGAGCGTTCACCTTTCGCACATTGCACCACTCTAGACTGTTAAAGAACCAGATATCAGAAATTAGGTTATCTGAAGATTCTAATAAAACAGTCAGGGACAGAAATAGAAGATGAGGAAACCTTTTCAAGCAGGACTGCATCCGCAAACGAATTGTGTGTCCAAAGGAAGAGAAGGAAAAAGAGAATGTGTCAATATTACATCATTAAAATCAAACAATATAGAAAAGAATACAACAGATTTTAAGAGCTCTAGGTCAGGCTTACAAGTTTGGATCTTGGCCCCGGATATTTTCCCAGTTTCACTGAAGAGGATCTCAATAAGCTTACCCTGGCAGATTTACACAGCTCTAGGTTAGACGTTTAACATCAAACTTTGCATGCTTCCAAAACTATGCCTCCCCTCTGGAAAGTCCGAGGTCACAAAAGTAAACAGAAAATCTTACAAATCGACTTGAGTTGTCATTTCTTAAGGTCTTTGCATTGCCAAAAGCTTCCAAGATGGGATTAGTTTTCAATATTTCATATTCTATTCCACTACCTCCTCCCAATGCAGCCAAATACTGCATGGCTATCTTTGCGGTTTCTGTTTTCCCTGCTCCACTCTCACCACTGCACAAATAGAAGAGGTTCAGCACATGACATTAAGTGTTTACATCTTAATTTCTATTTTTCACTAATAAGTTGAACATTAGCACCCACCTTATTATAATTGACTGGTTCACTTCATCTGTCAAAAAGATAAAATAAGACCACATAAGAGACCAATTAAGCAGACACAAATACAAAATTTAACTTACACATCTTACACACACACACACACACACACACACACAAAAGAGCAACGTCAATCACCTCGTTTCATTTCTTGAAGGGCTGTGTCTGCAATTGCATAGACATGTGGACTCTGAGTGGATTTACGCTGATATGCCTCAATATATTCATTTCCATATAGCTGAACTTTTTTGAAAGGATTGATGGCAACTAGCACAGGACCTGCTTTAGTCTAAAATACAATGAAAATAGGTTATAAAGGAAAAGGATATGCATATATATGCTTTGCCAACTGCCACAAGAAAAGCACATACATAGATCATATCTCTGTCATATCTGTATCGCAGATTGTAGAGGACTGTTGGTTCACTTAAATAGCTTAGTTGCATTAGATCATCCACGCCATCGAGGATATCAGGGTTTGCTGGTAATAAGCAATCATTTTGCACCTTTAAAACCTAAATTTTGGAGGCCACAAAGAAGATTAATCAATTATAAAGTACTTTTAGAAAACTTTCATTTTTCAAACCACCAATTACCTTTCCCTCGGGTATTGAAATAATACTCTCTGTCCCCGAAGCAGATATAATCTTTCCAAGTTCCCAATTTCCATCAGGGAGTTGATACCAAGCCTGCACACTCTGATAGAGCAAAATTGAACAGTGAGCACACACTACTCATCATAGCACGAAATTCCCTAACAAAAATCTGGTACGTCATTTTAAGATGACACATAGCATAATAATTACCCAAAAAAAATGCTGATAAGCACAATCCAGCAACTATGTGTTTCATAAAGTCACAACTGAGTTCATGAAAAGTATCCCTATGTTTCATAACGTTGGCAGTTGCATATAGATACTTCACACAAATAACATGTTTCAGCAAAATCATCTTAAACTGTGCAATAATGTCACTAGATTCTCACATATACTTGACCCCTAGAGAAATTTTATCATATATATTCCTTATCAACAATCAAGATTACTGGTAAAGAATTACAAAACAATACTAACTTCACACCCAGACAGATATCTGTTTTCAGATCATATCTTGTTCAGATAGAGCAAGAGATGAAAAGCTAATATCTTAGATGGCTTCTCGCTCAAATGCCAATGCTCATATTTAGGATGCAAATTCGAACAACTAATAGTATATTGTTACTTGAAAAAATCTAGCCTGTTTATCCGTGAAGTTCTCCACACACCTTCCACTGCCACACTATTCGAACAACTAAGCATTGATGTCTTGAGAATAATACGATGATTAATCATTTCCAAAAGCTCTACATATTGACCCTCCTCATGCAGACCTTCCACTGCCACACTATTCTTCACAGAGAAGAAAAGTTGTGCATCTACTACATATTCTATCCATATAAGTACTTCTTATGTTGTTTTTTACTTGCTACATTGGACCAAAAAATGTGAGAGCTTTTTTGGTCTAATGTAGCAAGTAAAAACAACAAAGGTAGTCGAAAATAATTTGAAATAAATATTCAACCTCCAAGTAGGCTTCCAACCAACCACGTTCTAAGGATGGCTGAACCTATGCTCAAACAAATAAGCAAGAGCCACCAGCTACAAACCTATGAAAACAAAAAACAGGATCACCTATACAACAGAGTCAAATTTGCTCCCTCAGTCCCTGATAGTGTGTCCCATACTCCATATTTGATATTTGTTCAATGACTCCCTTATTGTTTGCTCCATAAGTCCATAGTCCATACCCAATAAAATATGAACTTCAACTAACAATTCAGTACTACTTTTATAAATTGAGTTTTAATACTATACAACCAACATAGTTTGACTCTCTTCAGTTATTCGTACACAAGGAAAAACACATTCATGGTGTAGTATAAGTTTAGCAAGTGTTTATTTTTTTTTTATAATTCCAAAACCAACGCATAAATACAACATAGAAACGGAAGAAGTGAAAAATTGGAGGAAGTATTTTGAAGGGAAAGATGACCATAGACACCTTTTTTTTTGCAAAACTAGGGAAGAGAGTAAAATTAAGAAATGTAAGAGACCAAAAATAATATGGAATTGCATAGAGCTGATTATTCACCTATGTCCTATGTTCTATTATAATTGCAACACAAAGGGAAGAAGAAAGACACAAAAAGAAACCCGTGTGAAGATGAGAGAAAAAGGAAACGACTAGCCAAATTTCTTAAAGAAGAAATAAATGTTAAAATTGTGCGAAAGGAAAATGCTAAAAAATAAATAAATTGGGTAATAGAAAGTTCAAATCGATTGAGGCAACTTCAAGCCATAGAACGATTAGACGAGGATAAATGGGACTTCAATATACAAATAGTCATTATGATAGATATAGCAATGAGGTAACCTAACTTCGGCATTGATATTAGCGGAACAAAAGTTATGCCTTCCATCTTGTGATTTTCTATTTTTCTATGACCTTATTTCACCTACTTTTCATTCTCAAAGATCAATAACTACATCAACTAACATGAAAAATGTAACCTTGAACAATTAATGATCATCACAGGTTACAATCAGAAAAACTACCAAGAAAGCCAAATTTAACCAAAAGGCCTGTTGTTCCACTCAAAGCCTGGGATGCTATGCTCTACTATTGCCAATCTTCCATAGGTGACTCAGAAAGCAATGTAATACAAACAAGATGACTTGTTGAACAGACAAACATATTGAAATTTTGAGAACCATATCATATAATTCGTACTACTAAAGCCAAGCAAAGCATTCTAGGACATACCTGATCAAAATGGAAGAACAGATAACATGTATCCAAAAATAAGCTTCAACATAGCAACAGTAATTGATAAAGTTGATTGAGTAAACTCAAGAATGATAGCATAAAAACATATCCACTATGCATGAGTCATACAACTCAAGCAAAAAAAGGAGGTGGGCAAAATACCTTTTTCTTATTAAAAGAAGCAGTGTCATTCCACTTTGACTCAGCAATAGACGGAATCGAAGGCAAAGGCGAAGAACCTACATCGGAATCCTCATCTACAGTTAATACAGCCCTCTTCCCATAAGGTGAATCATCATTAACCTGATCCCCTTGTCCAGCAACATCCTCAAACTCATCCAAGTTGCCATTACCCCCATCACTGGAATGTCTAACCTTGTCAGCTGACTCCATCAACCTCATTTCAGCAGGCAACGATTTAATCGAGTTAAAAGAAGGCGGTACACGAGCCTTTGCCGCCTTCTTACTCGACGAATTCCGTGATCCTGATGAAGAATGAGACCCGGCAGGTGCCATACTCTCAAAGATCAATCAGTAATAATTCCTCAAAAAGGAGCTTCCTTTTTTCAGCAAAGGTAAGGTATCACTTTAGCAGAAAAGGACCCCACTTAAGATCACTTATCTGTTGAGCACAATGGAGGGAAAGCAAAGGGACCTATGTAATGTACCGTCTTCAATCTTCAGTAGTCTCCATTTACATAACAAAAAAACAACCCCACACCTTTATAGTCAATATTTATGTCCAAAGAAATGGAAAATTTTTAGTATATAGTTTTATGACATCCCTAAATTTGACCCACTTGAATTATTTAATACAAACTACTAGTCCCCTCCCAAATCAAATGAGATGCAAACACAAGCAACCAAATATAAATTTATAATACAGTACTATTCCCAAATACCCAGAAAAATTCTTGCAATTCCCAATAACATAAATTGAACAAAAATAAAACACTTAATCAAATGAAATGATTGCAAACTTACCTACAACAATTTGTAGTCTTTGATATGGCTTGATCAAAAATAAGTTACACCCACCAAAAAAGTAACTTCCTTTTTGGGGGAAATTGAATAATTATCTTGAAATAGATCTCAAATTCCACAAACTGACAATTAAAAACAGCCAAATTGTAGCAATCAACTTCAACAACAGCAGCAAAATTACAACTTTGACATCAAAATAACCCCAAAAACAAGAATATTTTCAAATACCCAGAAACTTGATTTGAAGAAATTAATTAAGGGTAGATCCTTGGAAGTAAAATGAAGCTTAAAAAATGGTGAATTTGGTAACAAAGATTAAAGCTTGAAGAAAGAATAAAAATGGAAGAAGTAAGGTTGAGGAAATTCAAAACGTGTGAATAAATGAGAAGTACTAAGTACTGTAAAATAGCAGTTAAATCTCTGTTTTCTAATTCACTGTCTTTGTTGATGTTGTTGTTGTTGTTGAAATGCAGAGGATTGAATATGAATGAAAATGGAAAAAGGTTTGGAATTTTTTTATTTTTTTTTTTTTTGGTAAAAAACAAAAAAAATGGAAACTGAATTTATGTTGTTTTGTTTTTCCGTTTCAAATCTAAAGAAGGAGATTATACTGAGGTGGCTAGTAATTATGCTTATGTCCGCACCTAAAATCAAAAATTCAAATTCCTTCCGTAGGATTTTACGGGGTCAAAGGTTTTATTACTATGTCCGTAACATTAATTACTACCTCTATCTTTTTTTACTTGGTACACATTGTACTGTATCATACAGTAATATCTCAAAAGTTAAATCTTGTTAAGTTAATTTTTATTCTAATTAGAAACTTAATTGGGCTTGATACATGTTTTAAATTTATAGTAAGTAGATCGGTAGATGTACATCATATTGTTTTATATTTTAGATTTTATTTTTAACAAGGAATTACAAACATTCATGATTAAAAATTTAAATATATGTTTCAAAACCCATAAATGAAGATAGAGGGAGTACTACATTTGTTTTATCATATCATCATAACGCATAGATGAGTCAAAATCTAATTAATATACACACTAATTATAGATTTAACCTAAATATAGCAAATGTGATCATAGGTCACATCAATTTTTTGTGTATGATATATTGCACAATGTGTTACAAAAGACATTATATTGTCCCCCATGTAACTATATATAAGTTAGACTTAATCACATTTTATTATGACACAACATTACAAATGCAGAATTGTATGTTAAGATGGATGTAGCACAACAAGACCAACAATTAGTGATTTGCAAGAAAAAAATTAGAATTTTTAACTTAGATAACATCCTAAATTTCTAACAATATCATTGCCAAATAAACTAAGAGTGACTAAATTAGCTGAAGTATGTATATCATTATCACCTTCTTCTAAAATAATTTGTATCTCATATATATTTCCACTATGTATTACAACAGTAGTTATGGCCTGTTTATTTCAGCTTAAAATCCGTTCAGTTCAATTCTTCCCTTATTTTGCTATTCATTCATTCTTCATTAAAAAACTTTCAGTTTAGTTAGTTGAATTAAACGAGCCTTTAGTGTATTTTTATTTCACAAATATCACATAGATAATTGCTATTCCCTATTGCTCATTTACTCCTTAGAAACAATTCTACTATTCCGAATAAATTGTGTGGGCATCTAGAATACAAATCCAAAATCAAGGCTGTGGAATAAAAGAAATTCATGCATTAAATAAGCATTTAATAAATAATTTTTGATTGCAAAAGGCCAAAAGTCCATGGAATTCATAGATATGTGGAAGGCTAGCTTTAATGAAGAAATCATGGTCAATACTTGTAGACAAGTTGGAGTTGAATGGTGGTGATTGAAAACTCTACTTCACCTATTACAATAACGACTTGCCTTTGGTTTCAAAGTCTTGAACTACATAATGTTGACCATTTCCAATTTATTGCACAGACATTTTCCATGACTGATGAAATCTTATTGTTTGGCACTTTTTTTTTTTATTGGTTGACAAATAGTTTTCCATAAATATAAGTATGGAGTATATTCAAGCATCCAATTAATAATATACTTTGTGTATTATTATTATTATTATTATTATTATTATTATTATTATTATTATTATTATTATTATTATTATTATTATTATTATTATTATTATTATTATTATTATTA
>PYUH01000490.1:486287-519693 GCA_016808085.1 Suaeda aralocaspica
AAAAAAAAAAAAAAAAAAAACGCACACAACATTGTTCTTGTTCTTGCCTATGTTGTTGAGCTTTAGCAAAAAAATTAACCTTTTGTTTGGATAGAAGGAAAAGAGGAGAAAAAGGAAACAATTTCTCTTGTTTATGTAAATGGTTGGAGGAAGGGAAGGAAAGGAGTGGGAGGGACCCGATTCCCTCCTTAAGAACCATCATCCCTCCTAATTTGGAGATATTTGATAAATTAAAGCTCGACCTCTCCCTCTCTTTATACCTATGTCTCTTCCTTTCCTACCTTGTTATTCAAACAATGTGTAAGAAGATTAGTTAGCAAAATATTAAACATCTTTTGTTCATTAATTAAGGGATTCAAGTTATGTAAAAAACTGCCTAATACATGACGAGTTCAACTACCTAATGACTTGTTACTTTTTAAAACAACTACCAAACAACATGTATGCATTTTAATTGTACTTATAGAAAACATTACTTCCTCTGCTACATATTAATTGCAACGCTTTAACCAAAAAGCTCTCATAGTTTTGATCAAAGCATTGCAATTAATATGGAGTAGAAGAAGTAATATTTTTTCTATTTGCCAGTAATGGAGCCTCTTGCAATGCCTCCTTCAACGTTTAGGTGTTAAAATGAAATGCATATACCTTTTGCCCCTGGCTCTCTTAAGGGGTTACAGCTGCACAAACTAGCTTCCGCTTAACTTCCTTCTCTCAATCAACATTAAACCAAAGAGACCAAAAAGAATCATATTTGATTCGTATTCCCACTACTAACACTTTGGAGTATCATCAAATTACAACGAAATGTGTTGGGCAACACTTCAATTGTCTACATCCTTCAACAAACTTCCTTCTACAAAGTTCCCTATTAACTCCCTTCTATCAATCAATTTTAAATCACATATTCCAAAAGAATTGAATTTCATCTAAATTCCCGCTATTGGAGTATCATCATTCATCAACACTTCAATAGTCATCAACATCCGTTCACCAAACAGGAGGAAAGAAAAACTCTTAAAATCCAATATCATAATTTTGTCATAAAATTGGAAACATACTTTAAATGAATAACCCTGAAAACCAAATTAATGAATATTCAACAAATAATACTTAGCTATTTGGTATAGCCCACAAGATTGGATAATCAACGTCCCTATGATACTCAATGAATTGAGTGGTGGCTCTATCATTCTTGTCCCAAAAAGTCAATCCTCTACTACAGGCAGCAGCAAATAGCTTCTAATTCATTAAAATATGAGCAACATCCAACACTTACTTCCATTCCAATCAATTTCATATAGTAGTTGCTTGCCTCTATCCAATAATCTATCGTAAATGGCATAACAATATCCTCCTTAGATTACATGAAACTCCCAAGTAAATGGAAAAATCACTGTGATGCAAGCCATGATCTCATACCAATTATCATTCAATAGCGAGCTCGAACTTTCAAATGTAGCACAAACAATGAATGTCCTACCAATCACTAAACTTTTTAAAACTATTAAGTATTGTAACGGTATAACCACAGCATGGAAACACACACACACACACACATAATAGAAATAAGAAAACGAAAATCGTAGCAATCAAACAATTGAGAAAACAAACCATTGGAGCAGTCAAAAGAGCATACCACGGAATGATGGAACCAAACAAGAAATGCTGAACAACAGGGACCTTCTCAAGGACCTCAGCGCGATACATCTTAAGCATACCACTATTAACCTTACTCCAATTAGGCACACCACTAATATCATCCAACATAGGCGAATGCTCAGCAAACGGTCCCTTCTTAACCTTTTTAATAAAAGCAATACAAGACAAATACATATACTCATCCGAAAAATTCTCAAGAATGTCCTCATTATGAATCGATTTCGGCTTCATATACTTATGATCAATCAACTGAGCAGAACCAAACACAAACGGCAAGAAATGATAGTCATCAAGCCCCCAAACACCATGAGAACCAGCGGGTTCGAGTGTATACTCAAGCTGCAATTTCCTCATCAAATCAAGGTACTTAACAAAAACTTTAGCCACCACAGCTTGATAATCCTCCTCTTTAATAATCCCCAACCTCGCCAAGCAAAACAACCACGCCGCAAAGTTAGTCTCATGTCCGGTACCATAATCGATCCGAAATGGATTGCCAAAGCTGTCAAGGAAGTACGGGACGAGCTCGATAATGGAGTCCTTAACCTCGGGAGAAACACCAATAGCCGAATCAACAATTTGCATCATATAATCAGCTGAATGTTGTGAGAGGTGATCATGCCATTGACGGAATGAGGGGTTACCGTAGCGGGCAGCCTGAGGGGCAGGAGGGAAGTCATGGAGTTTAGCGGTGAGGGAGTCGAGGATGGAGATGATTTGGAGGAGAGGAGGAGAGAGAGGGACAGGGAGGGGGTCGGAGATTTTGTGGGACCGGAAGGAGTGAGAGAGGGAGGCGATGAAGCCGAGGAAGGAAGTGCCGGAGAAAGAGGAGATGAAGTGGGAGGCGTCGGAAGGGGAGGAGATGCGTTTGGTGGGGACAGTGAAGTGGTAAGGTGGGGACAGAGGTGGGACAGGGAGAGGGTGTGGGACAGGGGTTAAGATGATGGATTGTTGGGTACGGGTTGCGGAGTCGGGTGGGAGGTTGATGGCTGGGTAACGGATTGGGATGTAGGAAGGGAGGGTGGTGGGGTCGGGTGGTGGTGGTGGGGTTGTGGGGCCCCCACATTTGCAGCAGGTGCTTGGTGGTGGTATTAGGGTTCGGGTTGCTATTGGCGGTGATGAATCTGATGATGAGGTGGTGGTGGTGGTAGTGGGGGTGTGGCAGTGAGGTGGTGGTGGTGGAGGTGGGTCCATGGTGGTTGTAAGGGTGATCAGGTGGTGATGGATTGAAGGAGAAATAGACCAACTCTTTTGAAATGAAATGATGGTGTGTTTGGTCTTTGTTGTGTTGAATGGGAAAGAAGAGAAAGGTGAGTTTGATATGATGATTATGGTGTGTTGCTCAAGCTTAATTAATTGTGGGTGTTCACATATTCCTAGGATGGTCATGTTAATACGGTTTTGAATTATTTGCAATGATATAATATGATGTATAGAGCAAAAATATCTCATTGATGTAAAGAGGATTTTAAGTGAATGTATTTTAGCATTGATTTAAATAAAACTCGAAAATAATGTAATGAACATCATTGTCAACCTTTTAGACATATTTTACATTCTTCAATAGATTGCAAATCCGTGACACCAAAATCGATCAAAAGGCATGAAGTATTGAAATTCCATTACCATGTGTATGATTGAAGGAGGAAGTAATGAAAACTGTTACACATCGATAACCGTTATAGTGAAATTGTTTCCGATGTAAAAGTTGAAGAAACAATTTTTGTTTCTTTAAACACAAAAAGGCTACTAATCTCCTTATATTTCTTCTTTCGATCAAACTTTCAAAAATTTCACTAATTTGATCTTTCAAAACTCCATTAATTAGTCATTTTAATCAATCAAAACCCTAGATCTCAACATCACATGTTTATTTTTCTCAAAAAAAATTCTCAAATTTGTTGCTCTTTCTTATTCCTATAAATTTGAATTTGGTGAGAAGCAAGGTTAGAGGATGAAGTCAGTAACTTAGCATCAATGGTTTTGAGGCTGAATTAGAAGAAAATGAAGTGAAGATAGCAGACATTAATGTAAAAGTTGCTACAAAATTAGGGAATTTGACCACTTCAGTGGTGAAAATAGTGATTTGGAGGCAAATAAAGTGAAGTGTGAGGAAGAAAAGAGAGGTGAGTTTGATATAGTGATTAATTGATTACGGTGAGCTGCTCGCATGCTCAAGCTTCATATTTTAGATTTTAAGAGATTCCTAAGATGCTCATATTAATACGATTTCAAATTATTTGCAATGATTTGATATAGAGTAACAACAAAAAATGTTTAGTTGGTGCAAGTAATTTTGGACGAATGTACTGTAGGGAGGTGAGAGTCGAAGTTGAATCAATTTGCTTTGGGTTAATTCAAATTCTCGTTAGAATTTCTATTGATTTGAATGGAAAGTCAAAAACAATGTAATGGACACATCATTGTTAACCTTTTAGACATATTTTACATTCTTCAATAGATTGCGACCCCGTGACACCAAAATCGATCAAGAAACATGAAGTATTGAGTTGTTGTAAATTAAGTGTATTTTGCAAAGTTTTGCTTGCTTTAAACAATAATGTTAAGTTATTGATTTGTTGTAAAAGTATATATTGTTACACTAAAACAATTGTTAAAACAATTGTGTTATGTTGTTTTGAATAATTGTTCTTCACTCATAAGGGACTTGATTACAATTGCCTATTCATCTCTCTCCAAAAAATAAAATAAAACAAATTGCATATTTATCTATTTAATCTTTAATTACGACATTATTTGAATATTTGACGATGTAATTATTTAGCTTGCATTTCTTTAATTATTTATTTAATAAATCATTAAGATGTTACATGCTTTTTTTTTAATATTTTTTAAAAGGCGTTATAAAAAATAATTTGGTCAAAAGTGAGAAACATATTTTAAAAAACCCAGAATTAATCTTCATTTTCATATTATAACATGGTATTCCTAGAAGTCATGATCATTAGAGTATATCATATACTCCACTATGTAATTATAAATAATCCAGATATGAAGTTAAAATTTCACCATAAGATTTCAAATGGGTTAACTACAAAATAGTGCAAAATCTAGAAATAAGCATAGCCTTTCTTTTTTTCTTCTTTTTTGTTTTCCCATCACTCATTGGCCTCAATTTTAATTTGCCGCAAATTTATCCTACCCAAATAATAAACATACTATGAATCTATGATCATCATTGTGAGACCTTCTCATTTGCATTTTTCTCTTTTGCGTCCCTATAAGCTTCATACAAAATAATAAGTTTTTCATATCTGTATGTGTTCTCTCTCTCTAATCTGAAAAATCAAAAATCGTATCTCATATTATTTTTATTAGAAAAATTTAGCCTTATACCACTTCTTTCTTTATCATTATTTTCAGAATTCTTATTCAAACTATTTGGATCAATAGAGGCACATACTATAATAATTTTTTGAAACAAAACTTATGCAATATATTTACCTCAACAATCTATAAAAACTCCCTTTGGGTTTGAATGAGGAAATTGTGTCCAAATTTAGATAAAGAGGATGGCCTCGATACAATTCTCGAGGTACCAATTCCAGAGGAGATGTTCAATAGCTTGGGAAACAATCTAGCATCACGTTGCCAAACAATGCAGCAATGGATGAAGGCTCATTCACCAGATAATTGGTCATCACCCTTAATTTTAGGTCAAATTAACGAGCTTCGCTTCATCCTTCACCATATTGGCTCCCCGCTCATTCCTCTTCAAGTTCATATTGACAAGATTAATCGCCCGATTAAGGATAGTAGCATTGTAAGTACAATTTGATCCTCGTTTTTATGTTATACAATATTAATTCGTTTCAGAGGTAAATATCAATGGCCTACCCGTGAAAAAAAAAAATGACGAGTTTGAATTGGGCAACTAAAAGAATGCATCTTTACGCCAAAACCTAAACTTAGCCTGCTTTAACGAGCTAAGCATGCTACATTTTGATCAGTTTGGTTGTTTGGACAAGAATTTGTTGGGTAAAACCCATAAAGCTCAGCCAAACCTACCCATTGATCACCTGTTACGGATATGATATACAGTAATTGTGTGAGATCTTATACTTATGTATCCATCTTGTTAATATTATGTTGCATTTTGTTTTGTGTATGTAGCAAACATCAACTGCAAAGTATATAGTACAACAATATATAGCAGCTACAGGAGGGCAGGCAGCATTAAGCTCGATACAAAGCATGTGTGTAATTGGGCATGCCAAGATTGGAGCAACTGCATTTCATTTGGGTGATCGGTCCGTCAAAGGAAACACTACTAATGAAGCTGGAGGATTTGTACTTTGGCAAAAGAATCCAGACCTTTGGTGCTTAGAATTTGTGGTGTCTAAATGTAAAATTTTCTCAGGAAGCAATGGTAAGCTTTCATGGAGACAGTCTTCAAGCCAACCTTTTGTCACCTATGGTTCACCTAGACCTTTGCGGCGATTACTACAGGTAAGGTAACAACATTTATCGGATAAAACATCTATCAGAATCATATGTTTGAAGTAACACTAGTACAAAACAGCACTACCCTTGTCACATAGAAATTTACGCACATTTAAGTGTCGTAGAATACTGTAAAACAGAATGAGTATTAGGTAACGTTTGACAAATTTTCCTATGTTTGATACTTATTCATTTCAGGGGCTGGACCCAAGGGCTACAACAAACTTGTTCATAGACGCGGTGTGCATTGGGGAGAAGGTGATCAATAACGAGGATTGTTTCATCTTAAAAGTTGAGACTAGTCAAGCAACCTTAGATGCACAATGTGGACCAAACTATGAGATTATCCACCACACCTTATGGGGGTGCTTCAGCCAAAGATCAGGACTACTGCTCCAATTCGAGGACTCAAGGATGCTTTGTTTAAAGAATGATGCTGAAAACGAAAATGGAGAAGGAGTGTTTTGGGAGATAAACGCGGAATCAGTCATAGATGATTATAGGTGTGTTGATGGGATTAACATAGCACATAGCGGTAAAACCTCTGTAAGAATGTTTAGGTATGGAGAACAATCAGCTAATCACCAAAGGGAGATAGAAGAAACATGGAATATTGATGAAGTTAGTTTTAATATTTGGGGCTTGGAGCCAGACTTCTTTATGCCTCCAAAAGAAAGTAGGGTACAGACTTGAATATTGGTAATACTAATTTTGCTCTCAAATGGTGTAAATATTAGCAAGTTTGAAATACCCCAATTTTGGCTACAAATAATGACTCTCTTTGTATATGATCATTGGTCAATTTTTTCCCAATAATTTGAAATATCTCCAATTTTGGTCTAAAAGTTTGAAGGTTTGTGTAATAGCAAGTCAGTGATCTTCATGTAGCAATGATAGACTTATTATGTTAACATTGCGTTGATGTTGAGAAATTTGGTAGATGGTTGAATTCATTGGTCACACAGCTTATGGCCAACAAAGTAACAAAATTTTACACTCTAATTTCGTGGGGATTTTCTATTATTGCCTAGAGCAAAGGTCCACAGAGGTAGTTGGGTGTTTTCCATGTATTCATTGCCTTAAATATCCTCTAAAACTACTCAATTTATAGCCTCAAAGTCACCATCTCTTCTCTTTACAATAACTTCAACCACCACTCCCAAGTCCTAAGTCTCACCGTTGCGCTCTGTCAACAATTATCAGCTTTACCACGATGCACGCTTAATAGTATCTAAGTACGCTCAATCTAACCATGTTTGACATTAAGTTCACTCAGGCCCCAACTCTTTTTTTTCCTGGAAAAAAACAAAAACCCAAGCAAACTGGCGCCCAATCTCTTGCAAAAGAGAACAGTGTAACAATCCAAAAAATCTTGCAAGAGAAAAATTTTTCACTTCAAAAAGTAAACTGGCTAATGCAACAACTCTGAATTGTGCTCTTGTTCAGACAAACAGCCTATGTTGGTTGCAATTTTTAAACAAAAGCAACAGTAAGAGAAAGCCAATTAAGTACTTGAATATCAGAAACTTTAATATAAAGATCTATAATCTAGGATAACGTAAGCTTATATTGCTACCAAATTTTCATGAAGTTGATCCTAGCTGTTTTATCTTCGCCTGCAATACAGCTCCAGCTTCATCAGCTATAACTTTCTTCTTTGACGCAACCTGAGAAATCAATAAATATGTGATCAGGTCCAACTGAATATTACGTAGCAATATCTCTGGGTTCCTATGCAATAAAGGGCACACTACAATTACAAGATCATGGACCTATGAGGATATAGGCAACAGAATGAAATTGAAGATAATAGCTAGTCATCGGACTGAGCAATAGAAATCACAACTACACAAGTGGCCAAAACAAAAGTTTATAAAAGGAGAAGAAAACAAGTCAGAGTCATACAATCATGCTAGAGTGGCATATAACTTTCAAGAGTGTACAGGCAACCACGCACTGTGTATAGCCGCATCACAAACTTCTTTTTATCAACTCAACAATTAGGGACGGAAAGAGAACATAGAAAAGATACCCAAAGCTAACACCTCGAGAGGTTTTCAAACCCATAAGCTAATACTACTTTCACTTTCACTCCTTTTTATTTGTTCCATTTTTGCTTTTGCAATACTCTAAATTTCTTATACTCTGTGTCTCAAACTGACCTGATTTATCAATTATTAGAACAAATGATATTATGTCAAATGATACTCAAGTTGTCTCAATGAATACATTAAAGACATCAATTTCAAAAGAAAGAGATGTTAGCAATGGTCCAAGTATGTTGTCAGCTTGTCAAACATGAAAATCAAGTGAAGCAACTAAAAAAAGCAGCGTGAGTTCATTGCATAACAAATTTACAGCAAAAGCGAACATGTAATAGTTGCCTATCAAAGTTCATAATGAACTCTATCTCTAGCAACAGAGAGGGACTACGAGGATTTCTAGCTAATTAACATAACACAAAAGACTAGACTTAAAGACAGTTTGCAGCTTGGAACCTCGATTTTCAGGATGAAACTGAAACTAAACAAAAATCTATGTTTTCAATTTTTTTTTAAGCAAAGTAATGCCTATCTAGATGATTTACCACTGACAAGACAAAATCAAAGTTCAAAGGGATAGTGTTGGTAGATTGTTAATGATTTCTTTGGTGTAAGTCAATTATTAGGTTTATTCCTAGTTTTATTAGGAGAAGTCGTCTTAGGAACTTCACACAGTTTTACTAAACCCTTATTGATCAGACTTCACAAGACAAGATAAGAAGTTTTTCTATTGTTAGGAGTCAGTCTGGCAAGGAGATAATTATTGTTAGTAGTTGTAACTTGTAATCTAATAAGGAGCTTGTAGTATATTCTAAACAAATTAGAATTCTTAGTAAAATTATTCTAGCAATCAATTGGCATATATAAAGGAGAAGAATTTGTCTACCCATTCCTATGTTGACCTACTAAAGATTGGCATGAATGCTGATTGAAAACCAACACCAAAATTAATACTCGTATAATTAATTATTTGTCTATTTCTTGAGGGTTCCTATTTCAAGTTGGTAGGTGTAGCCATTCTTCCCACATAGAGGGCTTAGAAAGAATTTTTAAGGCTCCAACAGAATTGCAAGTTGTGAATTTGAAACATTATGTTCAAGTAGCTAGCAAATAATTCGCTTGTTCCTCAATACAAGATAACAAACCATGTTTTACCTTAAACCCCTAGATAATACGACTATTTCTCAAACAATTTAACAAAGGCAAAAGTAGTTATACAGAGACAACCAAAAAATAGTAATATTCAGTTTAGCTACAGTCCAAAAAATTGCAACTTGTTACACGTTAACCATATCATTGGCCACATAGAACATGAATATATGTTCTTTCAAGTATATTGCGGTTTGTTAACACTTGACAGTGGCATAAGCTAATAGCCTATTGCAATGCCACAAGTTATTCTTTTTGTTTTATAACTCAACTACTCAAACAATGATGTTGAAGACAGCATACTTCAACTTGAAAACTATTAAATTGACATGTATCAAGATGTAAAAGATATCAACCAAACTAGCTATTACTAATAACAGACACAAAAATTCAACATATAGTTAGCTCTCAAGGTCTAGGAAGCTTCAATTGCATCCAAATGCACTACAAAAGCGCACAGGTAATGGTTTTCGTAAAGGCTCATACTTTCTTTGTACTAGCAAGATTAGCCTGAATACAATAAGTAACCTGTTAATCACTTGAGATCGTGACAGATTTCCATTAACTACGTTCAGGCGCTAATCAAGATCACATCTTTTAAATGGTCATTCTCCATGAAGCAAAACACTTTCCGGGCAGTTTATATCCGCGTGCAATCCAAATTGCTTTCAAACAGGCATGAAGTTTTAGGTGGTTTTCTACAATCCTAACAACTCTAAACACACCAAATGTTGCCAACCACTTCCACCGTTCTATGTACTAAGTAAGCGAGTACAACATTTGAAACCATAAGGAATTTCTAGTTCTTCTAATTTAAAAACAGTGCTTGACGAAGATCACATCTTATACATGTTCCTTTTTAAGTGAGCTACATCACTTTTACAAAGTTTGACACCGGTGCAATCCTAACTTGTTTTCGAAAATCATAAGCTTTTAGCTATCTAATGACATTCCTAACAACTCCGAACATATAAAAACATCAATGTTTTCTACATATTAAGCAGTGATTATGATCCATAGAGTACAGCAATCAAAATCACTAGAAATCACAAATTTATAATCATCTACATTAAGAAACAAACAATTCAGTAATCAAATCATGTATAAAACCGCCTCAAAACCAAATCAATAAACCTAAACAACCAAAATTCACATTCGCAATACAATCAAACAAAAACAAAAAACAATAAAAATTACCTCAACAAGTTGCTCATGATTAGACTTCAACAAATTAATCTTCCGCTCACAATATTCCTTTCCTTGCACCATAGTTTTCTAAATCCAAAACAGCCACACAAAAACAAAACCATCAAAAACCCTAATTCACTCACTCAAAAACAAAACCACATAAAAAGCGTCGTAAAAAATACCTCAACGAAGTAACCAGTACCGACGTCAACAAGAACATTAGAAGCGTCGTCAAGTGAACCAGGAACATAAAGCGACGCCGTAAGAGGTACAAGCATTTGTTTACCTTGAGGACGAAGAGAAAGGTCTTGTAAAGCAATTGAAGCATGTTCAAGACGATTTGTAGCAGTTCGAATGTTTCCTAAACTTTCTTGTAGAAGATTGAGTTCAAGATCTGATTGTTCTTTCACCATTTTTAGTTGTTCTACACTCATCTTCTCCATTTCTGCTGCTCTTACCATTCCTCCTCCTTTATTCGCCATTTTTTTTTCTTTTTCTTTCGATTGTTTTTCTTCTTCTTTCTTTCTCTAAGTTCCGCTGTGTTGTTTTATTTGTTGTGTTTTTTTTTTAAAATAATGTTAAAATAAAAAGTGAATTTTGATTCCAAATGGCCCTTATAGCTCAGTGGTAGAGCGTCAGTCTTGTAAACTGAAGGTCTGTAGTTCGATCCTGCATGGGGGCATTTTTTTTTTTCAAAAACATTAGATAACTTTAAAGTTTAGCAATTAATGAAATAAAGTCACCATCATCAATAATGTAAATAAGATTTGATCTTGTGCAACTCGATTAGTTACATAAGACAACCATTAATCTATTACGGAGGAGAGTTATCTTAATCATAAAAATAAAAGTAACAAGGACAACACCTAAATATGTTGATCATTAATATTCTTTTTATAAAACACAAAAATCTTTACCCAACTAATGACCAATAAAAAAAAAAAAAAAAAAGAAGATATGCAGGGTATATATTTCTACATGTAACGACGAGTAAGTGTGATGTATGAATCATTCCAGGCAAGAAAGTTTAGGAAAGTCGTAAGAAGACATTAGACAAGGACAACCATGAAGGACATGATGGAATTGAAGCCAATTCATATAATCCTAATAGTGACTAATGAGCACCACCACATATACATTAGTTAGTGACTTGTACTGTCACCTTTTATGTGTTCTTTCATCCCAAACACAAACATTTCTTCTTTCATTACAATAATCCAACCAACTCTATTATTTCGTTTCCATCAATACTATTTATGGAGATTGCATACTCCTATTTTCACGTGGTACGTAGATATAGACCAAACAAGTCCTATTAAACTTCTTTTTTTTGTGTTTATGAGGATCTTCGGACAACCGGTGGCAAATTTAATTTCAAAATTCGATCCTGCATATTATAAACTCGTGTATTGATTTTATTTGTTGATCAATTGATAAGAAAACTATAGTTGTTTTCTTCTTCTTTTTCCATCTACTAAGATTCCTTCAATATATCTACGACCTATATGCATTGTATAATACTTTGTACAAAATCCCTAAAATAATAAAAAAAAACTTCGTGCCAAAAGCCGTTGATGGTAGATAACCCACCTTCATGATTTTTGGCCACGGGGACGTTCGATTCTCATTGCTTGATTGGATCATATTCATACATGGTTGTTTCCTATAGAGTACAGGCCATCTTATTTTCATGCCTAGTTATTAGTTAAAAAAAATGGATGCAACAATATATGCATGCTTAAACGGGCAAAGTTGATATCTTTCTATGTTTAGTATAGATTTTAAAAAATAAATGGACAAAACACTAATCCAAAAGTGGGAAAAGTAAGAAGGTAGTACCAACAAGTTAAAAGTTGAAATATATGAGCTGGTTTCAAATCATTGGCATTGATTATGAGAAAAAGAAGTGCCACTCACTTCACTTTGAATCTGCAAATCTTTTGTCCATCTTTCTCTTTTCTTTTGTTTTTTCACCGCTTAGTAAACTAAAGCTAGATGCATTGCTGCAAGGCATCAAGTTTACTTTCTGCCTGCTTAGTGCTAGCATGCTAGCTTCATGTTTTTACTCATACCCACATACAATTTACAGTCTATCATCATACATTACATAATCCTTTTCCCTTTTTCGACCCTCNACATGTAACGACGAGTAAGTGTGATGTATGAATCATTCCAGGCAAGAAAGTTTAGGAAAGTCGTAAGAAGACATTAGACAAGGACAACCATGAAGGACATGATGGAATTGAAGCCAATTCATATAATCCTAATAGTGACTAATGAGCACCACCACATATACATTAGTTAGTGACTTGTACTGTCACCTTTTATGTGTTCTTTCATCCCAAACACAAACATTTCTTCTTTCATTACAATAATCCAACCAACTCTATTATTTCGTTTCCATCAATACTATTTATGGAGATTGCATACTCCTATTTTCACGTGGTACGTAGATATAGACCAAACAAGTCCTATTAAACTTCTTTTTTTTGTGTTTATGAGGATCTTCGGACAACCGGTGGCAAATTTAATTTCAAAATTCGATCCTGCATATTATAAACTCGTGTATTGATTTTATTTGTTGATCAATTGATAAGAAAACTATAGTTGTTTTCTTCTTCTTTTTCCATCTACTAAGATTCCTTCAATATATCTACGACCTATATGCATTGTATAATACTTTGTACAAAATCCCTAAAATAATAAAAAAAAACTTCGTGCCAAAAGCCGTTGATGGTAGATAACCCACCTTCATGATTTTTGGCCACGGGGACGTTCGATTCTCATTGCTTGATTGGATCATATTCATACATGGTTGTTTCCTATAGAGTACAGGCCATCTTATTTTCATGCCTAGTTATTAGTTAAAAAAAATGGATGCAACAATATATGCATGCTTAAACGGGCAAAGTTGATATCTTTCTATGTTTAGTATAGATTTTAAAAAATAAATGGACAAAACACTAATCCAAAAGTGGGAAAAGTAAGAAGGTAGTACCAACAAGTTAAAAGTTGAAATATATGAGCTGGTTTCAAATCATTGGCATTGATTATGAGAAAAAGAAGTGCCACTCACTTCACTTTGAATCTGCAAATCTTTTGTCCATCTTTCTCTTTTCTTTTGTTTTTTCACCGCTTAGTAAACTAAAGCTAGATGCATTGCTGCAAGGCATCAAGTTTACTTTCTGCCTGCTTAGTGCTAGCATGCTAGCTTCATGTTTTTACTCATACCCACATACAATTTACAGTCTATCATCATACATTACATAATCCTTTTCCCTTTTTCGACCCTCGTTAACACTAACAAACCTACCTTAGTAACAAATGGGATCGATTTGTTTAGGGTTTGGCCGGAGTGTGTGGACCACATACGCCTTACCCTATTGAAGTTATGATCTCTACTCGTATGTTCGAACTTCTACTTGAAGGTAAGAAGTAAAAACCAACGAATGCTAGGAGTACGAGTACAAGTACATAGGAAAGGATTTTGTCGGCAATGAACAATCGGGATTATCTCAAGTCCTTCATTTTACAGGAATTGGAGAAGTGCTAAAATATGTGATGTGGATCATAGTAATTGTTAATAATGTTGTCATTTAGGTTCAAGTACAACAAGTCTCCCAAAAGTCTGCATTACATTTAATTGTAAGATTTGCTGCCAACAATAATTGAATTGATTAGAACATAATTTTCAAAACATTATTCACACACCCTGTGCATAACTGGCATTTTATAAGCAGCCAACTCAGGTTATCTAAAGGGATTTAGTGACATCATCGCAATATTAGCACGCACTACATTAACAATTTAACAAATCCTCATATCTACCATAATCAAAAGTTTATGGACAAAGGAAGGTTCCATGATACAAGTATACAACCTCATAAGTTTTCATTGAACTGTTAGCTACTTTACTTTAGCTGATGATAAGTGATAACAATGATTTGGTAAAGAAAGATAAGACCAACACCAACCTTATCAACGTCGTAATACAACAAGTCTATTCTTTTTTCCTACATTAAACTTATCTTAACTTAATTCAATTTAGGTCTAAGCAACACTATAAAACACTTGAGTATTATTTGTGAAATATAAATACTTTAAACGCTGCGCATAATATAAACTGGTATACAATCGATCACCAAACAATATGGTAAAACGGTCAAAGTGTTGAAGTGTCGTACAAATGCGAAAAAAGGAAGGAGTAGTAAGTGGGAAGAAAGGGAGTGATTTTGAGAATTTATAGCAACCACACAAAAAAGAAACAGTCCACCAGAAACAAAGGTCATTCAATTCCTGAACTTGACAGCTAATAAGTGTTGACTCAATCAAACACTAAACACTAAACGCTTACACACACTATCAAAGCTGAAACCACAGCATCCAAACGTTCCTTATCATCACAAAACCTAAAAACAGCAATTTCTACTCTCTCACCCAACACCTCTGTCCTCTACTTCAATTTAGAATCTGTCTATTTGATACTAAGCTAACCCAAATAATTAAAGATCATAATGCAAACGAACAGAGTAAATAAAAAATCACAGCTTTCTTGAAAGAATTACCTGAACAGGGGAAACATGGCTGTTCTCGATTCCCAACAACACGGCTCACACACTCCTGCTCATACAGTCAGACTTTAGCATTTCGGCTCGGGAACTCGTCGGTGTATTAAACACTTGAAGATGGATATATGCCACTTGAGACAGTCATGCTGTTTTTATGTAAACAAGATGTGCCCGACTGCCCGGCATTTGGACACATACCTATGCCAGCACTTGAAGCAAAGTCCAACAAATAATGGATAAAAGTATAACACTAAGCATAAATTTTGCAACCCAAAAAATGGTAGAAGTAGAAGAACAATAGTACAGCAGAAGATGAGCTTAACTCTACTTTATAAATTCACACAAAGAATACTCGCAAAAAAGGCAAAACAATCAATCAAAGCTACAAACATTACACACAAGTTACATGAGAAACTTTTATTTATCTGCAAATCTAATTTGATTGTTTTGATCACAAGCTGAAATGAAAGCTAATTAACTAGGAAAAAGAAACAGTAAAGCACACTACATTACTGATCCTTTACAAGCTATAGATATATCCATTATCCAATACAATTTTGCTAGCTCAAAGTCATCAGTCTCCTTGAAGATCACAATATCAATAAACTGACTAATTCAGGCGGAACATTGACAGCATATTTGAGTCTATCATCTTGAACTCAATCAAATTTGAGCAGCAATCTAGTAAGGATTTCATACTGAAAACACGCACACAAACGCAAAAATCCTAAATATGGTAATTGGAGATACAGAGATACAATCACAAATGAGGCGGGATACCGAAAGCAGACAGTCAGTCACCGCCATCTATCAAAAACACGAATTACACAAATCAAAACATAGATGGCGAAGCAAAGCAAGAATTACAAAACGATTGCAACTTCACATTAATGACATGATGATTATAGTGAGAAAATTCCATCCCATAGATTTTCCTCACTTCGTTTCACTTGTTTTTTTTTTTTTTTTGGAACAAATCCAAAAACTCTGCTAAAAATACAATGAAATTTCACTGACAACCACCGCCAAAAGTGTTTATTTTCCAACATCATCCATCCTCTATCACCTTCATCATCCCTGAACAATCAGCAGAGCAAAAAAAAAAAAAAAAAAGACAGAAAAATCCTAATAAACCCTAAAAATGAATAGAAATGAATCAAACAGCAAACTCCTACCAATTCTTTCCTCCCCTTCGAGAAAGAATGAACACAAACATTAACAAACTCACTCACTTAGTAGTAGTACATTGAAAAGAGATCGATGATACCTCTAAATCTCAATTAAACCCTAATTTAATTCCCCTCCCTCAAAAAAAAAAAAAAAAACCAAAAAAAATCCTACTCTTGCTCATCTTCATCTTATNGCTCTTGCTCATCTTCATCTTCTCACACAATAGAAACAAAAAAAAAAACAGCAAAATGCACAAATTGGGTTTTACTTACAAAATAAGAAACGCAGCAAATTACAATTACGGAATTGAATCAACATATAATCCAATCCATTCCGGTCTGGTCCAGTCCAATCCAATCCAATCAATCCAATGCATTAACGAGGATCATCGTCTCTTGTAGCAGCAGAAGAACCCGCACCAGCACCAGCACCAGCAGCAGCAGCAGGAGCAGGAGCACCCGACAACGAAGCGAGGAGATTAAGGTGATGACCTTGAGCCGCCATCGGTAAATAATTCGCCACTCTACTCGCTTCACCAAGGTTAACATTCAGCTGATGATGCTGCTGGTGTTGTTGTTGCTGCTGCTGATGAGAGAAAAACCTTCCAGCCATAGCAGCTTGTTGTCCAAGAGCAGAAGTAGGACCCACAACCATATCAGGTGCAGCAGCAAAGCTCCAGAAATCGGGCCTGGCAGGTATAGCCCAGTACCCGGAGGTAGGCCCGACACCAATAGAAGCAGTAGTAACAACCTCTTCTTTATCTCCAACACTCTGTGCTGCTCCTCCTTCATTCTCCTCGGCGCTTGTTCTCAACCGCTTACCAAGCAAAAAGGGAGTAGGTGTCGACGGAGAAGGTGAAGGAGATGGTTTATTAGTATCCGAAGAAGTGAGGCCAAACGTCCTGAGATGGTGGTGATGGTGAGAAGAGGAGAGAGAGTGAGGTGATGAGGTGGAGAAAGAAGCAGGAGTAGTACCAGTACCAGTAGCAGCAATAATAGAAGGTTCAGCTTGACGAAGAAGCCACTCAATGGTTTGACCATCGGACTTATGGCCAAGCTCACGTGTTAGCTGAAAGACACGTGCGGCGCAGATGATCGGCATGCGTATACGACGGCCTCTACCGTCCACTTTGCTGTGTCTGTCTTTTGCCGGAGCTTTTTTAACGGCTAAAGCTGTGGTTGTAGCAGCTGCTGACGTGGTGGTGTTTGGGTCGATTATTGCTCCGCCGCCGCCGTTCGGTGCTCCGTCGGTCGCCGACATGAGGTGGTGGTGGTGGTGTGGTTGAAATTCAATTTTGAATTTAATTTATTAAAAAAAAAATGAGGATAATAATAATAATAAAATTAAAAAAAGAAAAGAAAGGGGCCCCAAAAGAGAGGGAGAGGAGGAAGAATAAGAAATGAGGGGGGAGGGGGAGGGGGAGCCCGCCGACGAAGGAGAGAGTGAGAGAAGTGGGGGAGGAAAGGAGAAAAATAAAAAAAGAGAAGGAAAAAAAAATGGGTAGTGGTAAATGGGTTTTTGGGTTAATGGGTTAAGTGAGAAAAGAAAATGAGGGAAATGATTGAGAGAGAGAGAGAGAGAGAGAGGGGCAGGAGGTGGTGGAGACAGGAAGGAGGGCACATGGGTGGTGGGGCTACTAACTGGACCCCACTGGCTAGTGGGCCCTACTTTACTACTATTCCCATGATGATGATATTTCTCTTTCTTTCTTTACTTTCCTTCTCTCTCACTCACTCACTTCAATTTTGTAAATTGGAGGTCATTTGGTGTAGTCGTCCTACACTTGTATCGACTCTTCCAGTCCGGTTCGGTTTAGTAAAACCTTTTCCTATACACGGTTTCTCCTCGCTACGTTGTTCATTGTCTGACTTGAGAGGTTTTGGTGTTAAGGAGTTACAAGGACGAGTTATAAAAATCGACCCCCATATATTCTAAAAATGAAAGGAAAGATTTAACCACTTGAGTTACTCCTTACTCTCATGAGTCTCGTCAGCTACAAGCAAAAGTAAAACCAATGTAGATGATGGTATGTCTCCATTGAAGTTAGCAAACTTTGTAGATGATGTAAAGAAAATGCTTACTTAGTTCAATTGTGCATTCAATATCGCAAATTGAGTGCTAGA
Organism: Suaeda aralocaspica; assembly: GCA_016808085.1. Lineage (NCBI taxonomy): Eukaryota > Viridiplantae > Streptophyta > Magnoliopsida > Caryophyllales > Amaranthaceae > Suaeda > Suaeda aralocaspica. The sequence continues at coordinate 504,654 of PYUH01000490.1, forward strand.
TTATTTAGCTTAGGTGGATCACTTGGTTGACATTTATATGGAAATTATCTATAGGGACATATTGAGAATACATATTGCATTTGCTTGAATTAATGTACATGTTGGATTCTATCCCTTTCTTTACTTTTAATAAATAAAAAAAGACCAACGTAGTTTAATAAGAAAACGAATAGATTTATTTTATTGATCAAAGTCTTCTTCAAACGAAGATTAGAAGAGATTGTTGTATGATTTATTAGTGCTCAGTTCAAGCTTGAGTTTATTGTTACTTACCCAATACAAATTAGCTTTTATTAGAAGGAACTAAAGTCTAAACCTGTTAAATATGAAATAAGGTTTTATTTTCGATGAATGTGACATGTGTTACAACTTCCTAAGACCTAATTAGTTATCATTGAATCAATGCTTTACATCAATTATTCAATTTTTGCAATAAAATCAATTCAACATCTAATATTAGCCAAAACAGTGAGATGCTTGCACCGTCAATTTTGTGCTTTGGCAAAATACGTTAGCAACTAAATACTGAAAATTATTAAATAGATGATAAACAATTCAATATCTAGTACTTCATCTGCTCCATATTAGTCGCAACGTATCACTTTGGCACGTACTTTAAGTAAGAACTTTGAATGTATAAATGAGCTAATTAAATAAAATAATTTTAACACCGATAACTTCTAATCTACCTTTTTCATGTGTTAAAATTATTTCGACAAATTCATTAGTTTAGGCCTTCAAATCATTATCTCAAAATACATGTTTAAATTAAATGTTGCGAGTAATATAGAGCAGAAGAAGTATAATACATTCACATACAGATAATATGACAATCGAAGAGAGCTTATGTTAAATCAAAAAATCAAAACCCAAACATCAAATAACTCTTTGATTGTATTCTTGATGAACCGATAACAAAACGAAGAAGCTGCTCAGCCCATTGCAATAGTTCATTGTTTGTTTCCTTTGAAGTTTGAACTTTTCAAAATCGAAGGTTGGATGTTATAATATTAAGAGAAGCCTATCTTAATTCTTATTTATATATCTTTCTTATACAAAAACAAAACAAAATTTCTAAATTTTCAATTCAATATTCTTCATTTTCCTAATTAACTTCCTACCATGCTGCCCCACTGTATGTTAGCTTTTCTCTTTGTAGTCAAAGTCAATGGTACGATTTAGTATTAGTTCCAAATTTGGTCATTATATATATATATATATATATATATATATATATATACACAATTATACAAGTACATGAAATAAAGGTAGGTTCCATCCTAATCCAATATTAATTAATCATTAAACATATTAAAGCATGGCAATTACCTTTCCAGTGGGTTGTAGCCTGTACATTCATCCGTCACTACTCCTGAAAACAATATGTATATCTTTAATTTAACGTAATTATATATTCATATTTTTGTCTAATTAGTGTTTCACTCATTCTATACTTTATAGTGGTCTCCAATTATTAGGACTTCGCTTAATAACGTTTTACGTAGAAAATTATTTATTACTGTCTAGTTTTAACCTAATTACTCTGTAACTACTCCGTGTTACGGAATATATATAAATTATTACGGAATACAACTTTTTCACAATTTTCTTCCGTAGACGTGCTTTTTGGTGCATAATTTCTTACTTTGGCAAAATTTTGTTTTTGCACCTATTCTTATCCACCCATTGTTCCTTTCCTCTCTTTTTTCACACACATCAAAATTTGCGCCAAAAATCTTATACTCACTGTACCTTTTTTTTAATACATTTTGATTTACACATATGTCAATGCATTTGGTTGACCTTATATATGTTTTGTTGTATATATGTAAAAATTATGGTAATTGGATATTTATATTTAATAACGTACTTATTGACACAAATCATATGCTTATATTATGTTTTATATATTGAAAGTAATTCAAAAGATTATCTCATCTTATAAATAGCGTCAAAATTTCGAAAATATTAAACAAAGAACTAAGGGAGTATATATAATGATTTAAAAGTTTTCTTATAACATAAGTATTCAATGTAAGGCCTCAAATGCCTAAATAGAATCCTTTGATTAATCCAACAAACAAAAAAACAAGGAAATACATAAAAATAGACGGTTATTTTATTCCTGTACATCATACTTCAACCTCCCATAAACCATAGTGAAAATAAAATAAAATAACTACCAATAAACTTTGTGGGTATGTTTAACTTCCCTTGTTCCTCATAGCAAACTCACTTACCTCTCATATTTCATCAACCATGTTGCCTTTTTTGGTTCCCATTGATTCATTGGTGTGGTATGATTATTTATGCTTTACCTTTTGATTCATTGTTTTAATGGATTATATTGATGTGGTATGATTTTATTTCAATTTTACTTTTTGATTTCATTGTTTTCAATGGGTATTTACAAGGTATTATCATGTCGAATAAAATTTTTTGCGATCGTCGGATTAATTGAAAAATATTCTGTACAATTATTCGGTTTTTTAATTTATCCGTAATTTACTTGTAAGATAACAAAAGCCACCATTCTAATAATCCCCTTGCATTTGCATGAGGCCATTCTAGTAATTGTTGAAACAAAACTAAATCAACGTATATCTAATCACCTGTCACTCGATGACTTAAAATTGATTAAAATTTATTACATCATAAGATGGAGCATGAATACATGATTACATGAAGCAATAAATAAATGAGAGGAGGATATAGAGAGACATAGAGTGTGTAGGATAGGTTTTTATGCGCATTGATCCTTGGATAGCTTCCAAATACTTGGAAGATATTATAAGATAATAATCCCAACTTTACTTTAATTTGTTTATGACTTTATTGTTCTTTCTCTAACCACTACAGATATAAAATCATAATAATTCAACTACAACGATGATTGAAAATGATGCTAGAGGATTTAACGTAACCCTTTATATTATCATTATTTCAATTTAAATTTTAAAAAATGATCCAACCAATCACTTAAAACAATTCGATTACAATGTCATTATTGTGGCTCATCATGCAAATTGCTAATAAAATACTCTAGTATATATAATTGTGTGTGGATTATCCTAATATTGAGATTTATCAATTTCTTTTTTTAATATCATTATAAATAGGAATTATCTCTCGTTTGGTTTTGGATAAATGGGCCCCAAATTATGACCCAAAGTTGAACCTGAACATTCTAAATTAGAGAGTATAAATGGGTCCTTTTTATAGGACCCAAAAGCCCTTTTCACACTTCTCATAGGGTTGACACACGAGTGCATTTTTAATTATTAATTACAAATTAATTTATCATTTTATTAAGATGTTGGTCTATGTGTTTTTTTTTTTTTTTTGGGCTAGAAAACTATTGGAAAAACCCTACAACAATATTATATCAGCATGACTTTTAGATCACAGAGGGTCTCAATTTGGAATGAGTACATTATAAATTAATCAGCTTCTAATTTTATAATAATAGTATTTTAATATTGTTAAAAATATCTGTTGGACTTAATTGATAGCTCAAGAACTTACTAATATTGCAATTCTTTAAAAAAAGTTGATAAATAAAGTATAGATGTTGATAGTTCGTGGCTTTGTGCTAGTGTTCCACCATGTTTGAATTGACACCGTAAAGATAGCATGATCCAAATTTAGCATAAAATTGCTTCAAAATACTTTACCCTGCTTAAAGGAGTACAAAATCTAGTGCCGAACACACCCTATGAATCTATGATGAGAATAAAAATGTTGCTATCTAACGCAGATGGTATATTTGAACACAATATATCACTTTATCAGTGAGATGTGCATTGTGCAGTACATGAGGCCATGGCACAACGTTGCGTACTGCTACATTCGCAAGCAATTTGCACTGCTTTTCTTAAATAAAAAAACACATTAGATAACTTTGCAACATCTTAGAATGTGCCATTTATTGAGCTTATGAGACTCATTAGCAATGTGATAATACAGGGACTAAAATTACATATTGAAGTTGCCAGAAAGGAAGCGAAAACACTCAGTATGTATCAAATGCTGTGATATAATCGAGATTATGAGTAAATCCACAGCATTCTGCCCTCTGTTTAAAGTTCATGAAGATTATTTGTTGAAAAGGAGACTGTTGTCAGTAAGAGGGGTGAAGCACATACCACTTTACAAGGCCATAAAACTCATGCACGGTTTGTACGCCTCCCAATTTCAAGCGCAAGTTCAGTGTCGATTTTCAGGGAAATATCTAGTGCTCTCACCGAATGTGTCAAAGCACCACTGCAAAATCCGAATGATTCAATGTAAGGATGAAAGTTAAATTGACGACTGATTTATAAATAGTTGTATCAAACAGAAAGAAAAGTTAGTGACACAAAACAGCTAAGCTGATTGTAGCACTAAGATAAGACGACAGAGTCCATGATTGTAACAGCTAAGTATAAACAATTAGTGAAACAAATCAACTGAACTGATATCAGAAACTGACACACACAAAATAAAGAAAACAACAACTAAGCTGATATCAGAAACTGACACCAAACTTATTGTTGCTGATTATTGCCTATGCAATTCTACATATTAATTACAAATTAAAGAAACTGAATAGTTTAGAAATAAAGAATGAAGAGAATAACACTAACAATGTAATTACCTACTTCCCTTCAGGAAAAAAAGTGGAATCAACTACTTACACACAAAATCACTTAAATAACAATATNGATCACAGAGGGTCTCAATTTGGAATGAGTACATTATAAATTAATCAGCTTCTAATTTTATAATAATAGTATTTTAATATTGTTAAAAATATCTGTTGGACTTAATTGATAGCTCAAGAACTTACTAATATTGCAATTCTTTAAAAAAAGTTGATAAATAAAGTATAGATGTTGATAGTTCGTGGCTTTGTGCTAGTGTTCCACCATGTTTGAATTGACACCGTAAAGATAGCATGATCCAAATTTAGCATAAAATTGCTTCAAAATACTTTACCCTGCTTAAAGGAGTACAAAATCTAGTGCCGAACACACCCTATGAATCTATGATGAGAATAAAAATGTTGCTATCTAACGCAGATGGTATATTTGAACACAATATATCACTTTATCAGTGAGATGTGCATTGTGCAGTACATGAGGCCATGGCACAACGTTGCGTACTGCTACATTCGCAAGCAATTTGCACTGCTTTTCTTAAATAAAAAAACACATTAGATAACTTTGCAACATCTTAGAATGTGCCATTTATTGAGCTTATGAGACTCATTAGCAATGTGATAATACAGGGACTAAAATTACATATTGAAGTTGCCAGAAAGGAAGCGAAAACACTCAGTATGTATCAAATGCTGTGATATAATCGAGATTATGAGTAAATCCACAGCATTCTGCCCTCTGTTTAAAGTTCATGAAGATTATTTGTTGAAAAGGAGACTGTTGTCAGTAAGAGGGGTGAAGCACATACCACTTTACAAGGCCATAAAACTCATGCACGGTTTGTACGCCTCCCAATTTCAAGCGCAAGTTCAGTGTCGATTTTCAGGGAAATATCTAGTGCTCTCACCGAATGTGTCAAAGCACCACTGCAAAATCCGAATGATTCAATGTAAGGATGAAAGTTAAATTGACGACTGATTTATAAATAGTTGTATCAAACAGAAAGAAAAGTTAGTGACACAAAACAGCTAAGCTGATTGTAGCACTAAGATAAGACGACAGAGTCCATGATTGTAACAGCTAAGTATAAACAATTAGTGAAACAAATCAACTGAACTGATATCAGAAACTGACACACACAAAATAAAGAAAACAACAACTAAGCTGATATCAGAAACTGACACCAAACTTATTGTTGCTGATTATTGCCTATGCAATTCTACATATTAATTACAAATTAAAGAAACTGAATAGTTTAGAAATAAAGAATGAAGAGAATAACACTAACAATGTAATTACCTACTTCCCTTCAGGAAAAAAAGTGGAATCAACTACTTACACACAAAATCACTTAAATAACAATATGACTTTCAACAAATAAGTGCTACCACAACTCATCCTTTCTCTTTAGCATCACAATGTGTTAGATACCATTACAGCAAGCTTTGTTACCATTTTTCTACACTATCCTGAAGATCGCTCAATATAATTCCTCTGAAAGTTGACTTAATTATGAATCCCAAGCAACTACTAGAATACTCGACCTTAGAAATGCTTCTTAATCAAGCTGCACATATGGCTAATTCTTTGCGCCTAAAAGCATTTAAATGTACATGAAAGTCATACTTTCTAGTACTTACTGACGTGCCAAGTTAAATAGTATGACCAAGTGAAGGCAAGGCAAGCAATTCATTTCCTAAATTTCCTCTTACTAATCTTTATATCAAACTTGCATTCATTCTGTATACCCCAAGAAAGTCACAGTTTCGGCTTACTTTGCACTAAAGGTGTCTTTCGTTTGAAACTAGTAGTGGAAACTCCTCCACCTTACACACTGCACGTAAGTTAACTGTATATACCAAAAACTGAAATTAACTGTACTAATTATTGACACATTATATCTAGTGACTCTAGTCTACCTTACTCAACAACTAGTTTTGAAGGCTAAAAGCCTTCGCCCACATCAATAGCATATCCTGAATGAAGCATGACTTAATAAGTCTTACTAATTACATGCATGAACAATTGACAGGTTTTGCTTACCTAGATACATAGGTCACTCCAGTCTGACCAATTTGGTGTACGGTGTCAAGTGTAACATTTCCAGATGCCTGTTGCAACGAGAATGAGAAATATTACTGAACATATGAAATGACCTGAAGAGATCCATACTCTATCTGGTCTGAAGCAGAATAATAATCAGCTTACAAAAATGCTTTACAGACAAGAATCTAGTCAAGAAACAACCAAAGTAAATTAAAAGCTTACAAAGCAAAGTTTCAGGTGCTAAAAAACCCAACAATTATAACTCTACAATTAATGTGCACAATTTTAAAATGGCAGCGACACTCTAATGACTAAACAGAGGCTTCAATCTATGAAGGAACTTCTGGTATTATTTTGGGAAAGGATCAAACTTATTGTAATACACAGAGCGCGTTTCAATTAAAACTTAATCTGATACATAGACTGTCTGCAATGAGAAAATATAAAAATTCAGATGTGCCATATTGATTTAATACATTGTAATCAACAACCGGATTGTAGTAAATCTTTCAACTCCATAAAACATGGACAAGCAATTCACTATATTACAGTGGAGCGGAGTTGAAGTCGAAGAATCAACAAACAGCAAAGCACAAAAACATGCCTTGCAATCCTGTACAGTTCTTTTTACATTGACATTTTCTTACCTAGTACGAACAGTAAGAATAGATAATTGCCACATCAATCCTTATATATGTAGTATTTTTTTTCACATATCCTTATCTACGGAGTAGTTAACAGTTAAGAATTGTAACAGTTACAAAGCTGTAAGGATAGAATGATAGATAACTGTCACATCAATGCTAACTTGTCGTGCCTAAGAGATAAAGCAGTCATTCCAAATTCCAACAGAAAACATTGACTATGTTAGTTGTAGTTAGGAGCTACCTCAGTTTCAAATCTACCATCGATCATCTTGACAGCCTCTTTAAGCATGGTAACATCAACATCTCCATTAGGTCGTGGAACAACCATGTTATCCAACATAATTCGCGTCAAAGAAGTCTTATTCTGGGATGCGTACTCTAATACCTCCTTAATTTCTTCCAGGGTTCTGGTCTCTACCTGTTTCAAAGTAGTTACAATCACAGAGCTATTTTGCGGTCACAATTACTAATCTATATCGGATGATCACATTGACTAAGAGCGTTTGTTTCACCTACTTGCATGTCACCTATACAACCTATTACATACCAAGCCAACAAAATCAGGGAATCAGCCAATCAGGGTAAACATGAGGGAGGGGAGGAGTACCTCAACTTCCATCTGGAGATCATTCTGCTGTAAATAGTTGTCGGCAGACTTCAAGGCTTTTGTGATACCTCCAGCTATTGATATGTGATTATCTTTAATTAACACCATGTCAAACAAACCGAGCCTGTGATTCTTACCTCCACCAATTAGAACCTAAAAGCAGATTGAACACCCGAGGTTAACGACAATACATAAAAGATCAACAGAAATTCGATAAGGAGAGGATATACACCGCCCACTTGTCCACTAAGCGTAAGCCTGGAGCAGTCTTTCTTGTCTCCAAAATGACAGCAGGATATGCAGCATCAGCCATTTCCTATAAACACATAACAAACTCAGTTCTTCTGGAGTACACAAAATCAACAGCAGGATTAATATTCAATAAATAACTTCAAAACTGAGTTCAAACCCAGCAACCCCGATTACATTTAGCACACAATGCATCATAACGATACCAGTCGGTAGCTTGCTTTTAAACTACAAAATAATAAAACATAATTTAACTAGTGAAGCACTGACAAGATGATTAAGAATTTACAAATGTCAACTTAAATACCTTAGGTAACTTTCACTCACAACTTGTAACCTAATTCTCTAGCAGACATGGTCTCCTAGCATCTATAATCCTTAATAATCGGAGAACAGATATGAGCACAGCATGTGGAATAATTCTATATGATCAACAAACCATCATCTTAGTAATTGAGTCCATAATACATCTGGTACCATAAGAAAACTGCAAGTGAGCTGCATTGTACTCATTCGAAATTACATAAGGGCGAACGAAATAAGGACAGGTATGGGCATACAGTACCGAAACTGCATTGTCAGTAATGTTTTGTTTTGCATTTTTTTTTTCCCGAGGAATTTGAACCTGTATTCCGAAACTATGTGGTTGGTTTTACAGAGAATATTTACTTTCCTGTTAAACTAATAAGTATTTAACTACATCATATTTGTCAATTCCACCCAGAATGACTTCCTGATATTTTGCATTACAATATACCTTTGTGAGTGTTGCAATCCCACTCATCCTTTGCATAAAATTGAGAACCACTCTTTCAGCAACTACAATACTATGTGCTCTTCCTGCAATAAACATATACTGCAGTTATTGGGAAGAAACGTATGAATTAAGGGAGTTTCTTCAACTAATAAGCTTAATGTCATAAATGCAGTCTTCAGTGCATTACCATACACTTTTCCCATTCTTAGTCCTTTATGAACACGATCCCCATCCTTCTGACACCATTCCAACTGATAGGAAAAGAAAATTAATAACAAATGAATCTACTGAGGTCAAAAATGAGCAGAACAAACGACACTGTGCTGAAAGTTTAGATAAAACACCGAACCTTCAGGGAAGGATCCACCTCATGAAATATCATTTCTGCAAGGGAAATACCTGCAACAATTCCATCCTCTTTTGCCAAAAAATGGGCTTCCACTTCCATTTGTGCAGGTATTGTAGCCATTGATGTCACATCCCCTTTAACACAAGAAACAATCATTCTATATGAAACATTTCAAAACTCATTGAGCTGATGAATTTATTGTAAATTATCATTGTCGAAACGTATAAATCTTTACATTTCTGCAAGCGAAAATTTCCTATCATTTAGGCTCTAACGAGCTTCGTTAATTATAAGGATAGCATATATATAGAATAACTAAACTCAAAAAACTACCATCATATGCATCATAATTACCCAAACATAGTGGGATTAGCAGCAAGTTTGAAATGAAAGAAAAAGGTTTTGGAGGGAATGGGAAGCGAGGGAGAAAAAGCGATCTAGGTTAGTAATTTCTATTGTTTGGCTAAAAACGGAAAGAAAAGATTAGAAAATTAATGCTCAAATGCATATGATTCAGAGCTTGACCATTAAAGTCCTGTACAAGCATCTACTTCGTGCCTTCACAGCATATCAATCTCAAGGCTTCTGCATCAATTATTTACAAACTCTGACAGCATAACCATAAATATGAACTATGGTAATATAGCACTTCCCCTCCAAACTTCATCTCTTGTTTCCCAATTCCAATATCCATCAAGCAACTATCTTAACAGTGAACAATAAATATTTGGCAGCCCCAAGTCCTAACTTGAAACTCCTTCCAATATCAAATATCTGTTTGTCATTCAAAGACCAAATTTGCTAACCATGTATAATATATTCTTCCCATATGTAGGAGTATCTTGTTTCTTACCGAAGGAAGGAAAAACATATAACCTAAAAATCATTTCCCTCACTTTCTTTAGTCCACAATTGCAATTTAAACAACGGAAATTAGACTCCTGCTTCCCCCATTCTCTCCTTGGCCTCCAAATTCATCAATCTCATGGTAAATATAAAACTATGCAAATTAACATAATTGTGAATTTGGTTCCCTCCCCTCCGCTTCCCTGCTAGGCTACTAAACTCCCAAATTAAAAAATGTACATTTACATTTCCAACCATTATATTCCCCCATGTGAACACAAGTCTTATCCCAAGCTCCACCAAAGCGATTAAGAAAGTCTAACAATGGTATTTCCAACAAGCTTTACAAGGAGCTCTAGGAACTCTAAATAGTTATTTCACATTTACGGACCATAAGTGCTAACATGAGCATTTTTGGTCTGGTGGCCAAAATAACCAATTGTTCCTTCTATTCAATTGTAGGTATTATTTTTTGTTGCTGCATTACATCAACTTAGCACAAATAGACCTATTGATCCGAGCCAACGCAAACGGTTCGGAAGCATATCCTTATAGACATGATCACATGCCCTTGATGCATCAACCCTTTCACCACACAATAGCCATATCCACTTGACAAACAAAACCACACATTTAAAATGATTGAATTCGTATAAAATTTCACTATATTTAGGTGTACTCATAACTGTATGTCGTCAACCATGAATGTGAATACTCCTTTAACTATACAAGAAATCGAAATCATCACTTATAACTTAATAATAATTAGTGATAAATTAGAACAATTACCCTTATTAATTGGCTAATTAAACATAAAATAGATAATTTAATACATAAAATTGAATAAAAAAGGAGAAGAAGAAACCTCGGTTAGCAGAATCTTCAGAAAGAGCAAGCTTGATAACAGCCTTCAAATCATAAGTAGGATGACTTGGTGCTTCCATTAATTCTTTATTATTATTAATTTATTGATAAAATCTTATAAAATTAAAGCGAAATGATCACTCAGAACACCTAAATTAATGAATCAGCAGTGAGTATAATAAGCAGAAATTACTCATGAATTGTTAAAGAATTTCAAAAGCAAAAAATAAAAATATTTATAAATTAGATTACCTTTATTTGATAAGAGATAGATTAAAATTGGAGAAGAGGATGAGAATTGAGAATGTATAAAGAAGAGAGAAAGATAGCAAAAAGGCGCTTACTTTCTTCAGTTATTCGATTGAAACAAGAATGATGTGGGCCTATATTGACTTGTTGCGTTTATTCCACAAGAGTCTTTTTGATTTGATGCTAATACTTGGTGTAATTCTTTACTCCCTCCGTCCCATAATAGTTGCTACATTCACTTTTGGATCGAGTTTTTATGCAAGAGAATAAAACAGGACCATTACTTTATGAAATAATTGAGTGAAAAGGTGGGGTATTAATTGACAAAATGACATAAATAAGAGTATAAAAAGGAAAAAAATTCGGTTGAAAAATGACAAAATAAAGGTAAAGTTGCAAAAGTTTATGAGGAGACCACCTACTAAAAATAGAAATGTAGCAAGTAATTTGGGATATCAATTTTAGGTAAATGTAGCAAGTAATTTGGAACGGAGGGAGTATTAGAATTGAACCGAATATATTTGAATCGGAATGTTAAGCGAACCAAATACAATTGAAACTAACTGAAATAAAGTACTCCGTAGTGCAATACAAAAGAACAAGGCTTATTATTTGGAAATAATATTGATGTGCGATTATATATTGGGGCACTTTAATTTGATTTTGATAACTTGGCCTTTGGTGTTAATGAAATTACCCTGAAAATGACATTATTGTTCCATTTCCTATGGATTGCAACATAAAATTTCAAAGTTAATATACTATGCATTGCCATGGGGAGTTCAGAGTTCAATTAAGCCGAACTTGAAAGAAGAATATATACAAAGAAAATCTCAAAAGAAATCGAGCTGAATTGGCTATATAAACTACTCCATAACATCTACCGCAGTACTCCACAAATTTGATCTAGAACAACAAGAAAAGTATACCGGCAAAAAGAAATTACAAGCAATTACAACCCACATCTTCAATGATTTTAAAAAAGAAGCACAGAAGAATTTTATGGGCGGGAAAATCAAGACTCAAGACTCGCTAGGCAGGACATCATAGAAATGGTAAACATCTTCCTTGTCAATGACTCCAACCTCTGTAAAGCAAACAGAACAGCAAACTTGCCTAGCTGCCTCAACACTTGCCAAACTAACTTCTTCAGCTTGCACAGCCTCTCTTGCCTTCTTATTCTTTCTGCGTTTCTTCCTTCCTTGTGGAACTTGTGGTAATACCATTTTGTCACTAATTTCACAGTTAACAACAAACATGGCTCTGTACTGTGTCAGGTAGATTTCATGCCTGCAAGATTAAACCAGAGAAAGCCTCTTCAGTAAGATAGGCCTTTTAAAATAACAAATGACAGACAATTAGGCAAAGTTCAAGAAAAGAAAACTTTACACACCAAAATTACAAAAATGATATGCAAAACTCTAGTGCTCGCCCCTGTTGTTTGTAGATAATTTATACTACAGCTATATACAGTAGTGTGAAGATCTTTACACTAACAAAATCAGGAGCAAAAAAATACTACGACACTTGCTGCAATAGCATAGCAAATCCATCTGGTCACTATATAAAAGCAGTAAACACACCCAAGCCCGATAATAGCCTAGATTCATGAAATTCCCAGACTACTCAAACTCCATTTGATCTTAACGCAAGATCAAGGTCACCAAATTCGCCTACCTTGTAAACTTATTAATTGGTACACAAAGGACGCCTAAAGCTTTATATTTCAATGATAGGAAGCTAAGGTTTTGACGACAAAGCTTGTCAAACAACCAACACGAGAGCAAATCCTTGCTGCACTTCTATTCATTAGCATTTAGCACTCCAGCAGTATTATAATGTCCCCCAAGATTCAGTTAAAAGTAGGCACTTAGCCCCCTACAATGCTTAGTCCTAGATGCTGTAGGCATAAGATTTTGTTGCCTTTGATGCTGGCAACATATACTTCTCAGTTCTAAATGCAATTTCACATGTACTTACTACTTAAGCAGTCCATGACATCAAACAACTAGCTTCTTATATATGATGATCTGATGGCTCCAGCAGCCTACAGGCCGTGTCTACTGCTATTAGGAGAGAAGTACCAACAGCTCTTTCAGCAAATAAGTTAAGTTTTGAGCATTTCTAGCTAAACGAATTTGACAATGTAAAATCAATGATAACAACACCTATACAAAAGGCACCTCAAAGCTCCCCATATCGTCTCTATTTTCCCTAAGAATGATGATAAAACTTTACATATTGGTTCATAGATCCGATTCTGCAGGTGAGGACAAAGGAAAACTCACAAAGGCCTAAACTTAAAGGAAAATGCAGTGGGCATGCATTACCTATCTAGCAACAAAAAAGAGCACATCATGTATTCTATCATACTTATATATGATAAATGATAATCTGTTTTCTCAGCACAATCCAAATATAGTTACTCAGCAATTATCTGAACTCTGAAGGAATTCTAAGCAGTAAAAACATTCTGGATGACCTCATTCACACATATGTCAATGACTTCTCCTTCCTAATTCAATCAAGTTCGAGCAATCCACTCACTTGTCACGATTGAAACTACCCTATAACGCTTAGAACCTAAACCACTACCACTGACTCATGAACTTCTGCATAAGCTGCTCACAACATATTCTTTTTATTACCTTGCCTGAGGCAAATCCTACATTGTAGTTTCATTTTGTCATTTGTGAAGCTACACTACCAATTCCTTTTGCACTTTCTATCTCACATGTTCTCAATGTATGGTTCAAAAAACAAATTTACAAGGTTCACATCAAAATTTGAGCTCTTCGAATTATGCGAATTCCTCGCAATGACAATACACCCTCTCCATGTTCAATCTGCTGAGTTCATCCATAATCCCCTAAAATTCTTACTGCCTAAATGATTGAACTAAAGAAGCAAGAACTAGACAATATTTGCACACACTCACTAATAACAATCACTATTTGACAAATTAGCTACTTCAACACCAAAATAGAGCGAATTTAAATTCGATACTACAAGAATGCAACAACAGACCTTTGACACTCGAGGCAAAGAGTGGTGAAACAAGCAGGACAGCTGAGCACAGCGTCGGTACGCGGACCTTTCCTCTTCTTAGCCACCCATGACTCATCCTTGTTATCAAGATCAGAATCATAAAACTCCGGTTTAACGGAGTAATCTATCTCATCATCATCAGAAACTGAAATTCACCAAACAAACAAACACCAATTAATACATAATATGGCTCAATTAAGCATCATCTATAATTCATAATACAAAAAATTGAAATTCACTGCATGAAATTGTTGCCAAAACATCATAAAGGCGATATAAATAATTATATGGTGCAGTGTAAATTTACTTAATTGATTTTAAATAAATAAGGGTTTTAACTTAAATCAAGTATTATACGAGTAAATTAGGGTTCTAAGCTATTAACCACAATTTAAATGCATATAACCTAGACTAATTAACAAAGTAATAACAGCAAATTAAGTGATTATCGAATAAAATACACAAATAATAATGAAAGGAATAGAGGAAGAGGGTTTTACCAGTTTGCTGAGAATTGGTTGGGGATGCCACAGCTACAGTTTCGGTTTCCTTGGTTCCTTCCATTCTTCTTTCTTTACGCCATCGAGGGAGGTTTAATGTACAACAAATACTCGTATTAGATTAGGGAGGTTTACGATACTTTGGTTAAAAAATCCCGGGCATAAATTTACTACTCCGTATATTAATCTCATCATGGAGTTCTTTTTTTTTTTTTTTTTTTTTACTTGAAACTCATTT
>PYUH01000490.1:520402-607784 GCA_016808085.1 Suaeda aralocaspica
TTTTTTTTTTTTTTTTTTGACTTGAAACTCATTTATTTTGACTTAAAACTATAAATTTGTGACTTGATTTTTAAGTAAAAAGAATTGTAACTTCACTTATGTGTTATGATTTGATAAAAAATGTGACTCGAAAAGTATATATTATGACTTTAAACTAAACGACTATGACTTAATAAATTTTTAAGATAGGGGAATTTTATAATTTCCCATATTCACGAATATATAAAAATTTTAAGAATTTTTGTTTATAAATATTTTTTTAATTAAAAAAATGAGATTTGTAAGCCGAAATCCAACAAATTCGTCAACTCTTTGACGTTAATTTCTCTGTTTTAGTCTTTGATAAGGCGCATGAGTTGCAATTTTGTTTTTTTACCCGGCTAAATCATTTTCTTTCTCTTGTTTTCCCTAACATAACTCTCAATTTGCGAATAACATCGTGAATTTTTACAGAACAAGTCCCAAAAAAGTCTCATGTTCTTCATATATATCAACATATATAGCTCATAATTGAAACCCTAACATTATTCAAATTAGGATTTGTTTGCTTCTAATTGTGTTTGATTGGGGAAGCTTAGTATTAATTTGAAGTTGTGCTACAAATTCGAGTTTATTTTGGTTTCAAACCTCAACACAAGCACCTTATTGAAAACCTAAACAAACAAGTCAGCGCCAGATCATAGAGTTGATAAATCCGCCAAATTCTAGGTCAAAAGTCCCATTTTTTAACAATTTGAAAATTAAAGGTCTTAATCTACCAAAAAAAAAAAAAGTTAAATAAAAAAAATTAATTGGTCTTTTGGACTTAAATTTTTAGCATTTCAGTTCAGCTCTATTCATTTCAGTCCGTTTCGGTTCGGCTCGACTCATCTCTAATATAATTACTATTTCATTTTAGTCCATTTTAGTTCAGCTCAGCTTTGTTTCAGTCCAAAAGAACAGGGCCTTAGGTCTTAACTAACAAAAATTTCAAATTTTAATTGAAATAAGATCTTGTATGAAACCTAATTCTAGACGAGTATGCGACTGTATTATGGTTGATTAGATGAGTTAGTACTCTAATATTATAGGAAGAAAATCTAATGTCCCATTTTCCGTATATCATTTCTGTGCCACTATTTTTGATTGATTGATGATATTAAATTTTAATTTTTAAATTCAAAAGTAATAAACTCTTGTTTTAAAATCAATCAATAAGGTTAATTGACACACAAATGATATACAAAATATGGGAGAACAGATGTGGACTTAATATTATATCAGTGCTAACATAATAACATGAGTACATGGCACAAAAGTCACATTTACTCCACTACATATCCCTCTTTTCGAACCAAAATATTTAATTAAGCATTGGATATAATGGGGTTTATTCTATATTTACATGTCAAACTCAATAAATTCTCATATGAATGATCATGAAGTAAATTTTGATATAATACGACTTATACGGTCATAAAACTAGTTAGGTACTAGAACAAATATGTAAGAGATAAGATCATAAGAGAGGGGGATAGGAATAAATGGAGTATCATATTCATATATCATTCATATTTTCATCACTTGCATGCTCACTAACTTCTAGAAGCTACAAAACTCTACTCACTAAATTACCATACATAAATGATCCCAAATCGTATATGATGGAGTATATAAACTATTTTTGTGTCTCAACAATCAGCTTAGGCTTTTGGTTGACTTAATCCTCTAATATGATATCAGAGACAACGTGACATAAATATCATAAATTCGAATTTCATTTACCCCTTCTCTCTAAGTGGAATATAATCTAGCCCAATAGGCTCTCATATGAGGATACGTGATAGAATATATAAACTATTCTAAGATTTCAACCATCTGCTTAGGCTTTTGGTTGAGTTGGTCCCTTAATAATATCCATTAACATATGACAAATTCGAAGCAATTTTGTTACTGCACAATATATGAAGTACTTAAAATTTCCCCAAGAAGGTCTCTGTTGGTTGACATAGAGGTAATTTGCAATTAATGAAAAATTATTTTCAATGTTAAATATTCCTAGGAAATGGCTTGAGGTGTTTGTTTGGTGTCAAGGAAATCTTATTAGTAGTACCTATATATCTAGGGGCCGGGGAGGGAGGTTGGTAAATTAATCTTCTCATTATGTCAGAAGTTGAAATTCATAGGAATTTCATTTCCTTTGTTTTGCAACTAAATTAAACAAGCACAGCTCATACGAGTTCAACTTAACTAGGTCCCTTAGGACTCTAGGTAAAAATCTTTCTTCATCTCGTGAATAGCACTCGAAATTTTTAGGAATTCTAAGTTTCCATGAAAGTGTCAACCAATTAAAATATATTATCACTATGTAAATCATAGGAACTTTAACTTGGTATGCTTTAAAATTAAAGCCAAAGAAACCCTAAATCAAACAATTGTGTATTACGTATTTCGTATGGTTTGTGAATTTGTGGCAAGTTGTGATCCAATTAGTTGTATGCATGAGAAAAACGAGGTAGTTAGCTACCTTGAGAAACAATACCTATATCATAGATGATATAGATCAATAATACGAGGACCAAGTACAAAATAACTTAAAATAGCCTCAAAAGTGTGATCCACAAATCACTTAAATCAAAACAATGCGTACTCCAATTGTTCTATAGTCTACACTAATCCATAGTACTTCATGCTCAAATTTGTGAATGTGCCGAGTGCCCTTATGTATGTGTATGAGCAACAATAAAATATGTACGGCTGTACGTGCACGGAGTAAAGTTTGTACAAGTACGAACATATATGAGAAAAATATTGCTGTACACGCCGGTATGATCTTACTGTGGCCGTCTCTGACGGCTGAGATCAAACCAGGACTTAACTTATCAAAGTCACACAGTACTCATATACCAGCAGTAGCTTATAATAGATTGCCAAAAAGGAATTCTCCCAACACATTTAATCTAATTCACAAATAACTAACAAAAGCCATGTCCATTGCCTTCCTCCGAGGTCTACTGCCAGAGACCGAATATTAGGGGGCTCGGCCAACTTTTGATTTTTTTTTTTTCCTTAACATTTAGACAAAAAAAAAATGTGAATTTTCTTAATAAAATAGGCTAATGTTTATTTTCGGCCCCCTCTAAAAATACGGATCGGAACTATAATTATGGCCCCTCTAAGATATATTTCTGGTTCAGTCCGTGTCTTCCACCGTCTATGTGCTTGTGTACGATCGACATGCAACTATGCAAGTTGGAGTCAAGTTAAACCAGCCTGCTTCACTAGCTAATATCCAATTTTCACAAAGGATGGATCAGCATCAAGTTGTATATATTCGTTGATATGTCACTAGTATATGTATGCATCTAGCCTATAATAATAATAATAATAATAATAATAATAATAAAGAATAATAAGAACATATATATATAGATAGATTTTATTTGGTTCACCAGTCACCAATAGTGTATTGTTGGGTACGTCCATCGATTTACTAGATGAATAAAGAATTTCGGGATACTTAATTAGGGTAAATTATACAAATAAGATCAGATTCTAATTAAACCGAAAGATGAAAAGAATTATGACTTCAGATTTGTTTTTTATTAGTTGTAACACTTATTTGTAAGATATACAAAATTCAAGTGATAACTAATAAGAAATGAAGGTATTATAAGTAACCGAATTGTATTATACGACTATATGTCTACGTAGTATATAAAGAAGATGCATATATCAGCATTTTGTTGAGCTTTTTTATGTTGGGAGATATCCTGACAATGCAATATAATAGGGCTTCAACTAAAAAAAGAAAAATGAAAAATGAAAAAAAGAAAATCAAAGTAGCCATGTAATGGTAACCCTACATGGCACAATCACGAGCCATGAATCAGTTGTATGGTGAAAGGGATGACAAAAGCATATCCACCAAACCTTCAATAGCCTAACTACCACATAACATATAATGGTGCGTGGTCATTTTAAACCTAAACAAAGACATGACATAAATTCATTAGAAAAGGAGATCGAATTGTACAAGTAGAGGATTAGAGATCACATATACTACTTAGAATCTCATTATTACTAACATATTTACTGATATCTCAATATTGCAATCAAGTTGACACTTGAGCAATGTGAATATATGTGATAGTTCGGATTTGAAAATTCTTCTATGGACGTCCACCAAAGTCAAACCAATAATAATATGACACCTACTAAATAGTATAATGTATGAAGTATTTTCTTGTTTTTTTTTTATGTGTATTTGCAATATATATTTTCATGTTTAAATACAAAGAATTATATACTTATTCTATACTAAATATACGTAATATATTTATACATTATACAAAATATGTGGTCTTTATCCTTGTCAATTGCCTCCTTTAAATTTTGTAGATTTCGAATGTATATGTACGTAATTTTACTTGTATCTTAAATTATATATTGTATTTTAAAAAGCTAAGGTAGATTAATTCGATATGTTTGACTATATTTGACTTTAATGAACATTTTTTTAAAATCGTCTATAGAAGCAACATATGTTAGAATTGAACTATAAAAATTGTATGCACACATGCATACAAACATGCACAATCCATTATAGTAGTAGTATTTTTTTTAATCCGTAGTAGAACTTTTTTAGCATTGCTGATTGTACTCTATATTAGTGTACCCATTTATCCTAAAATTAAGAATTTATAATCCTTATGTTCAGTGACAAAATTAGCAATTTAACTGAGAAAATTTATTAATATTTTGGACTTTTGGAGTAACTTTAGACTTAAAAATTATACACTAATATTAATTAACGATTAACTATAATTTTCTCATCCTACTATGAGATCATTTTATAGAAATGGTGAGAGTACTATACAATTAATTAATGGGACCATATTATTATGCTTCTTATTGGTAGGACAGCAAGAGGCCAAACGACAAATTCTAATATGTATCTGGAGCACATAACAAATTGTGCTCATAGGATGATGTATTGTTCAGTTTTTCATGTAAAATTTAACATTATAGTTTGAAAGATGAATATCCTAAACATTGATTATACAAAATTTGATTAATAGATTATGTTTATAATATTGAAATTTTAAGAAAAAGAAAGCAATGCAAATATTTAAGTTATAATTTAATTAGAAAGTAAACATTTTTATGTTAAAATCTGAACATTGAGCATATAAAATTTAACATTGTGAGTAAAATTTTGAATGTTGAAAGTTTTAATTGGAATGTATACGAAGATTGTATACGTCGGGTGTATCTAACACTAGATTAAAACTACCTATCGCTAGTCCACTACTACTATACTATATTTAATTTAATTTCTAAAAGTATGTGCGTAGTAAAAAGCAAGGCTTTCATTTTTAGTAAGGGTCTGTTTACTTCAATTGAAAACAACTGAACTGATTAGAGCTGAACTGAACTGAAAGTTTTTTATGAAGGATTAATGAATAGCAAATTAGCAAAATAAAGGAAGAGTTAAACTGGACTGATCTGAACGGAGCTGAGTTGAACTGAACCAAACTGAACTGAATTGAAAGGATTTTAAGCCAAAGTCAGACCCTAAATCTTCCTAGGATTTTTATTTTTGGCAAGGACTATGTTATCATAATCCCCACTTGGCACTTTAGCAGAGAAGGCAATGTTTTTTTTTAAGCAAGTTGACAAGTTGTCTACACATCGACCTTTTACAAATTATTGTTTTCTTTATTTTGTAACACTAGGGTTTTCTTCCCTCTTTCTTTAAAATAAATATATAAATAAAATAAAATAAAAATAAATTTGAATAAAAGAGTAACACTTGGGTTGGATCCCACTATGAAGGTGTCAGTTCATATTGATAAATTGAGAACCTGAGAATATGCTTGCATGAAGATTCGACCTTAGGGCTTGAGAGCCAGAGGAGCATGCCACTCATGTGTAACCTCGACCTCAACTCGATAGTACAATACATTGTATGTAAACAACACATAGAAACAATAGTTACAAATTTTGTTGTTGTTGTCAAGTAAGGACCAAAAGAGAGTGAGATGTGTGTTCAAGAGACCATAAGCATGTGGTCATCTATGACTCTCATTACAAAACAAGGTTTTATATACGTATTTGTATTTTTGTAGATCGATTTGCTTATGTTTCAAGGGATTGTTAGGTTGTTTATGCTTATGCTAACCAAATATGGAGTATCTAGTTAGTAATAACTAATTATCCATCAAAAGACATGATGTTGCAATATAGATGAAGACATTTTAGTGGGTCGAGCTAGCTAGCTTGACTCATGACATGCAGATGTCATGGATGGTCATTATTCCAGGACCATGTCACATAACTTTCTTAACGTGTCTAGTGTCCTACCATCCCACTACCTATTAGGCTATTTTTTATAAAGTGATTCTTTTTTTTTTTATTAAAGGCTTGATACTGACAGTTCGTTTGTCACCTATCATACATATATTTTTATCGCTTTCTGCAAAGTTGCTAAGATGGGCCATACCACCTATTCCATGCTTTTCCGATGATATTCGATTCGGGTACATACTCATCTAGTTCAAACCGGTTCCAACCATTTCGATTTAGTTTTATACCTATGCTCTCTATTAGAGAGAGAATATAACGAGCTATAATCTTGCCTCTAACAACATAAATTAATGGGATCGGAAGGATGAAAACTACAGTAGTAAATATCACACCCCCAATACAGACATTTGCTTTGAAAGAAGAGCAAATATAGCCAATACAAACTATTGAAAAGTTAAAAAAAAAAAAGTATGGAAATTTGAAGATTCCTTTTAATCTAATTCCTTCACCAGATAGTTGGAAAAGTTGAAGCTAGGTATATATATATATATATAGATAGATAGCTCTTTAAGGGTCTTAGTCAAGCACTGTATTATGACTATAAAAATGCTAATTTACTGTAATCTTAGCTTCTTCATTCACCTGCATAAACCCAACCAATATGGAAGCATCTTTGAAAAGTAATACTAGTAGTATGTTACCCAGAAAAAATTGTTTACCCCCTTTTGCAAGGAAAAAGAGAATTCATAAAAATTAATGACCAACTCAAAATAAAGATACCATATACATATGAAGGTATATGCCTATATGCTGATAGTGCTTGATCCATCCATTCTTGTGGTTGTAATTAAATCATATCATATCTTTCAATCGTACCTTCAATGGACTCCATTTAATCGTGTATTGCCAATGCAGCATCATCAAGATTCGCAAAGCTACCAGCTAGTGAAAGCTTGTTGTTTGAGAATCTTGGTGATGCTGCATCAGCAAATCACGATTGTATTACGTACCCTTCTATAAGATTTTATCAATAAGATAGGAATGAAGTTTGAGATATAAATCTAAAACATCGTTCTTTTTACTGATCACTTTGCTAGATGGAGAGAATAATCCTCTTCGCCTAATTTTAGTCCCGTGAATGTTATGGGACTAAAAAGAAAAAAATCATTCATGAAGGAATGAAATTATGAAGGTGTGGTACAAGCTAAGAAAGAAGGATATAGAGTAATAGAAGTAGATTTTAGGGAAGGCAAGCTAAGTGATTGAGAAACTAAGTGACCTAAACTACAGGGTATTTATACTAAAAACAAGTGTTCATATATACCACCTAGTTTACCTCGAAACTTTTTTTAAGTGTCTAGGAATTGAGTATCATACATTTCCTCATACTTTAAAAACCACCCACAATTGATTTGCCTAGTGTCATTATTTATCAACACTAAAAGAAATATATACATATATATTTTGGACCACTTTTAAAAATTAACTTTTTCTTTTCAAGAATCGAATGTCAAGCATTTTTGTTGAGTCTTTCATTATTATTTATTACTATCTCCCTTTCTTCATCTTTGGGTTTTTTCTTTTCTTTTTATGATAAAAAATGTCTCATTATATTTAGAAAATGAATTCTTGTTATGTGTGAGCTGGTCTTCCCCATATCCCCAATGTTTTGGACTTTTCTCCAACTAGTCTTGACTTATTTAAGCTAATGGCTAAAATCATTTGATTGGTCTTGATCGGAAAAAAATAAAAATTATGAAATGTTGATGCGGCATATATCTCCTTATATTTGTGTAAAAAATAATTTTCTTTTATCTATTTTGAAAAGGAGGAGTGGAATAATAATGGTCGAGTGATCAACTATCCTTCTTGTCATCTTGACTATGATACTGTACTTTTAATAAAGGGGTATGAGCTAATATTATGTTACTTAGTTTGCTCGGAAATGACTTAAATGAGTGTACGTAGAATATTCATATAACGTAATCTAATTAAGTTCTCTTTTGAATATATATATTTAGGTTTCTCTAACAATCAAACTAGGCTAATTATGATCTCACCTTTCAAATAGATATACATGAATCTATTTCGGTCATCTTTTACTAAATAGAAGTAAAAATGTTTGTAGCCAATATTGTGTTTTGATAAACACCGAAGAAATAAATTTCACAATTGAAGAGGAATAAGTCAAAAGCAAATATATTATCCAAATAAATTAATGATTTGTATTTCTATCTTTAACAGATAAATTTCGAATTGGTACATTATTTAACATTAAAGTAAACAACTTTGATCCGATATCCAAGTTTTTTTTTTTTTTTTTTTCTAATTTCAAGAGTATGGCTTCTTTAAATATTAAATAATATGTCCTCTAAAAAAAATAAAATATAGATAAGGTATACAAAATATAGTCTCTGATTATTGGTCACTACATACGTGAAGCTTTAGTTGTTATTTAATTTTATATGGTCAGAATTTAATAAACTTTATCCCAATGGCAATATGGCATACATACATAGGAGGTTGGAGCCAACCAAAGATCAAGTTGCAATATAGATTCCTAATAGGCCATATTGAATGAATACGCCCAACACTTGAAGGGTCCATGTCCGTACGACCTTACGCATGACTACTCCAACAAATACATTGCACTTTTTAAACAATACATATTATTTAATTCTTTGATCAATTGTTTCACCAACTAATCATCTATTATTATAATTAACAAAAAATAGCAAAAGATAAACAATATTTCAAGGAATTAAAAAAAATGAAAAGTTATAAAGCATATAAAATAAGTTGTAAAGTATAAAAACCTCATAATAAAGGACTAAATTAAAAGTCCAAATTGATAGTTGTCAACTAACACTAGGTCCTGTGTATTCAATCTTGATCACTTATATAACAACTCTTTAGATTTGAAATGTGGATGTAAAGTAGACCTCTCACGCCCTCAGCTCCAACATAGCTTTTGGAACATTCTTATCATGTTGCCATGCTCTCTCTCATACTATCAAATAAATAAATAAGACAATCTTACGTAAGTTTGTACCAAAGAATTTTGTTTAATGAAGGGTTCGAGGAAGAAATTGCAAAACATAAATTATGGATCGTAATAAACCATTCTTATATTTGCTTCCTTTTAAGAGGTATTAAATATCAAATCACACGCCATGCGCATTCACACACCAATCAATTGACCTCAATAAATCTAAAACTATTTTTCAAGCAAAGAGAACGTACTTTAAACGTATTGAGAGAGTAATGCAGCAAGCACTATTCACTAATACGAGGTAATTAAGAAGAAATAATAGAAGTTGGATAATCCTAACCAAAGTAAGGTACACCCTTGTATCACCACCATGTGAGTTTATTTTGTTCACTCATGCACGTGCTCAGCTTTCACACTGATGAGAACCAAAAACAACATTGAGTGAGTACAGACTAAGTTTATGTTGTTGTCTCCTCATCAGCTCCATTATTAATAATTTATTAATATTAATTATTAATTATTTTTAATTTAATCCACCGTCAATTTCATGTCCTCACCTAACAAACAATAACAAAGTTTATAACGGTAACAAATTCCATAATATATAGTTTATATATGCTCCGTACAATGGTCTAGCTAGCAAACTTTAATTATGAGTATTTGATAATCTATCTACTCGTGGGTGACAATTAAAAGCACCAATGAGCAGATTTATAATAATCATACTTGTAATGAATATTTTACGTATAAGTATTGTTTAATAGTGTTTCTAAATCTCAATTTAGATCGTACAACTTATAATTCTGCCTTTTACACCATTCATAATTTTGCCACCCTTATACTACAATGTACGTATATATAATCAACGCAATTCACTCCGATAAGTATAAGCTACACAATCTCTCAAATATAATTTTTGTTTATTTTATTTACGTACTACTATTTACCTAATCTAGTGAAACTAATACTCTGTGTATAACTTGCATATTAATCTCAATTAAACACCTCGGATCAAATAATCCTCTTCATCTATTTACTTGCTATAAGTGAGAGCCCGTTTACTTCAGCTTAAAATTAGTTCAACTCCGTTCAATTCAGTTCAACTCCATTTAGTTCAGTCCATCTCTTTTTTTATTTTACTAATCATTAATCCTTAATAAAAACTTTCAATTCAACTGTTATCAGTTGAAGTAAATAAACCTTGAGTCGGTGTATAATAAGTCTATAACGAACTAGTGTACTAAAATTGTCTACATATGGTATCACAAATTAACGCTAATTGGAGGTATCGACACTAATATAATTAAAAAAAATACAACTTGTAATTGAAATGCAATTATGAGTACGTAGTTATTAAGTGAAAGAGATATGATCAAAGAACACTGATACTCGATGCAGTCTGCAAAGGCAAGTGTTATACCCTACCCAGGTGCTTCTGCCGTTTTTGGCACTATCTATTACAAATTTGTTTTTTTTTTTTTTAAATAAAAAAATATATTTTTTTGGACAAGAAATTTGCTTTTGTTTCATAGTAACAAACAACAATAATAATGCTGTTATTGCTGCCCAGAAATTTCCACTAAAATACTGTGCCCATATACGATACGTAGTATTTCTTTCCTTTTCTGTTGTTATTACTTATTTAGATTCTGTTTATTTTGATGGAAAACACTTTTAGTGAAAAATGACTTTTTTAAAAAAATAATAATAATTTTCAACAGAAAACAAAATTGTAAAAGAAGTTTTTTTTTTTATTTTAATAGAGGAAAACTCATAGAGAAAAAGAAAATTGGAAGGAAAAGAGGGATAAATAAAAAAGGAAGAGTAAGGAAAATATGATATACTTTTTTTAAGGAGAAGTTTTCCACATTTGAGAAAATTGATTATCACTCTTCCCAAAACAAAAAAAGGAAAAGATGAAAAGTCATTTTTCGAGAAAGTATTTTTTTTTCAAAACAAACGAAGTCTTGAAAAAGTAAACCCTTGTCAGAAGAGACCTTTTCACAACCTTTTCCCCCCGTTTTGCAAATAAATAAACAACGTAAAACTTACAATAGTTTTCAGAGTAATCACATTTCAAACAATATTTACTTTTAAAAATTGAGTGATATAATTACTTTTTTTAGATATAATCAATTATTGTGTTGGATGCACACTAAGTTATTGTGAATCGGGTTTATCTTAGAATTTTTATAAAACTTAATAAATAAAGTGAAAAAAGAAAAAAAAACATTACAAAATTTTGTTTTAACATACACAAAGGATGTTTTTGTTTTTACTACTACCTCCGTTTTACATTATTTGCAACGATTAGATATTTTTTCTCTCTACTTTAAGTCAAATCGTTGCAAATAATGTGAAACGGAGGTAGTATTATTTATGTTTTTTATGCTAAGGAGTCGCAACTCACAAGAGGAAATTTAATCAATCCCAAGATCCACTAGAATTAGAAGGAAAACTTTAATCACTTAAAAATTAAGATATCTCTCACACTCATCTGAGAGTTAGTGAAATAGAGATATTCTAAAGTTGTCATCCAAGTTATTTTATTTTATCTCTTGGGTGATGTAGTCGGTGTATTAAAAATATATCAAGCCATTAGTAGTAAACATGCATCACATTAGTGATTGGTCACATGCATGCAACATCGTTTCTACACATTTATTACATTACATTACCCCAACACCGACCCTCCGTCCTACTCCTAGTGGTCTAGTAGCTACGATAACCACTAATTAAGCCTCAACTTCACTTCATTTCAACCGTTGTTTTATTATGGCAAAAGTCTTACCCATAACATGTAATCAAGTAAGATACTAATCCGTAACACTCGATGCAAGAAGTCTTATAACTATTGCATGTCAAAAGTCTGTTTTTGTAGCCAGGAATTCACCACATCATCAACAACTTGTATGAGGATTAACAAAAGCTTGAAATGAACATTGATATTATTCATAAAAGTAAGAAGTCTAATTAAAAATAACTCCATAATTTACATGATCGTAAGGATTGTATATAAAGCATTGAAAGTGAAAATGTTAAATCAACTCGCTAAATTGAGTCTTTGTTATGCCTTTCCCAACTACAAAAACTACGGAGTATGTTATATTAATCATTACCCTTGCAAACTCCCCGTATTACAAAATATGTGATACACTGATACAAAACTGAGCTGGTAGCCTGGTATGCAGGGTAGCCAACCCAATTGACAGCAAATTCGAGCCCAAAACGACCTGACTGACTTGTGAAAAGAAGATGATAGTATAGTACTGCTCTAGAGTCTAGAGTAAATGTTTAAGACATGAAAAATCTGCTATCCATGCAACATGATGATTGATGTATACAAACAAATGTTCAATTCTATATTTCAATTTGAAATTCTGTTATTTATGCTAAATTTCTTAGTTGATCAATTAACAACTTTTTTTTTTCCTTTCGAAAGATTAAACTAAAAGAATCATCAGGCAACAAAATACAATCATCGCAATCATCAATCAGTTCTAATGAATGAATATATTATCCAAGAAACTAGGGCCAAAATGAATAGCTTCCTAGTTACCATCTGTACACTATCTAAATGAAGCAAAATCAACTTCCGAAACAATTTTGTACAAAATATCAGCAACAAGCAGAGTATCAATTTGTAACACTAACACTAACCCTAGCACTTTTCTGTTTTCTCCAGCTTATTTCTTTTGCTACCACACTTGAAAGATGTCCCCATCATACATACAAGATATATCAACATGTCAATCATATACTGCTACGCCTGCCTCAAAAATCCCCCAAAAAAATGATCTCCTTGTATTGGAAAAATCAGATAGCACATCTCTGGTCATAAATCTGCACAGACATAAAATCTTCAACATCAGATGATAACACATTGAAAGATCACCAGCCAGGCAGCCAATAATATACCTTAACTAGAATAAAAGGCTTAGATTATTCAAAACAAACAATAAACGTTATATGTTATTGGACAGCAGTGCCGCCAAATCCCGGCTTTTGATTGGAGTAAAGAAGAGACTGAAAATCAGGTTAGGGTAGGGAATTACAGATTACAGAGACAGCAGGGCACGTTATGCAGGGTGAAGATGAGAGGTAGGCTAGCAGCAACAAAGAAAACAAGAGAGAATTGCCTTCATCCAAAAAGCATGCACACACAGTGAGATATATTATGAAGGCGTATGGATTTTAGAAGACAGGGAAGAGAAAGGCGAGGTGAGATTTAATATGATGTGGAGCTTATACCACACTGCACTAGTAATAGATTAACAGGAGGTAGGTACATGGCAAAGAATGCATTAAAAGCATTTTAGATGAGGATCGGACCAGTAAGGCGAATTAGAATTCAGCACTGGTAGGTATACATTACAACAATGCAATTAAATTAGGAAAATCAAGCAAGAAAATTTTGAGTTTTCAGACGAATGCAAACACAAAGGAGCAATTCAGCCTCTTCGGACACGATTTAGCCTAACTAGTTTCAGCAAACAGCATGGTCCAATTTCCGATCAAAACAATCAACATTAATTAAAAGTGAAGATCATTTAACAAGAAAATTTATATAGCTCATAGTAAAAAAGATTGAGCTTTAGAACTCAAAGAGACATTCAATCTCCTCAAATAGGAGTTTCGAACCAACCTACTCCAACACGGAAAATCTTCCGCCACAAACAATCATCATTACTAGAAATTGTCATACACCAAGTATATGTTATCAAGAATATTTCTACAATTGTTAAAAACAAAAGAAAAGATCACCACCGTCGAGATCATGATCTCAACTCAAAATCTCATTACAACATTGAAATATTCACAACACCTACGCAACGTAATGGCATGAACTAAACATCAATACATCATTCGCTGCTCCGTATAAATCAGCAATGAACAAATGTTAACTATGATCAAATTTGAGAAAGAATCAATAATTATTATGAAAAAAAACGGATATGGAAGCACAATAATACACATAATTAACTCAAGGATTAAATATCATCCAAAGATCACAACTTTAAACAAAAAAATCAATTTAACACACAGAACTCAATGAAAGCAAACTACAAACAAACAAAACCCTCAAAAAAGCATTAGAAAAGATTATACCTTTTTTCACAATCAATCCAAGTTTTACTGCCTAGGCTCGGAACCATTACCGCCAACGCCACCTTGTTGACCGCCTGAGCTCGAACTGTTATTGCCACCATCATTCATCCGTCCAAACCCACTAAAAGGCCATGGCAACGAAATCCGAAACCTCCTCTCAACACCACTACCACTATTACCACCACCACCACTACCAATACCACTACCACCCTCTGCCTGTGTTCCACCAACAGAATTCCCTTCACCCTGCCCGGCATTCGCCCTCCGATTATCATACTCATCATCCTCAGTCGGCAACTCGAACCGACAAACCGGGCAAGAATTATGCAACTGAAGCCACGGAATCAAGCAATCAGAATGATACAAGTGCTTACAAGGCATCTGTTTCACATTCAACCCAACTTCAAACTCATTCATACAAACAGCACATGAATTCGAGTCCGAATTCACAACTTCATTAGTGATCACAACATTCGCCAGCCCGTCAATAGCCTGTTTCGAGGCGGGGGGAGTCCCATATCGGTTCGGATCATTCTCCGCTAGCTGCTGGATCAATTGCTCCAAACCTGGCCCTAAAAAGTAATCCCCGAAATTCGCCGGAAGTCGGAAATTTGGGTCACCCGCGTGATTCTCAACCACAAACTGAACGTTGGCCCCACCTTCTTGAAGATTCTGGAGATAATTCTGAAGGAAATGAAAGGGGTTAAATGCGGTTGAAGGTGGAGGAGAGAGAAAAGGCGAGAAATTTCTAGGGTTTTGGAGA
This sequence comes from Suaeda aralocaspica, assembly GCA_016808085.1. Classification (NCBI taxonomy): domain Eukaryota; kingdom Viridiplantae; phylum Streptophyta; class Magnoliopsida; order Caryophyllales; family Amaranthaceae; genus Suaeda; species Suaeda aralocaspica. The sequence continues at coordinate 535,555 of PYUH01000490.1, forward strand.
TCAATTGTGGTGGAAGAAAACACAATTGGAGAATTACGCGAATTTGGGGGAGAAGAAGAAGCGAAGAAAGGATCAGCGAAAATGGAAAAAGGGTCAGGGTAAATTAAGGAATTAGGGTTAGGGTTTTGAGAAGGTTGTTCCTCGAGAAATCCACCGCTGCAATTAGGGCAAAAAAGGTCGGAATTTGGGGGTGGAATTAGGGTTACCGTACGATTGCATTGGTAGCAGAAATACGGTTGTGGGGTTGCGATTGCTACGCCGGCCGAAGACATTATTCAATTTAATTTAAATTTTACGACGAAAAATTGAAAGTTAAGGTTTTTGATTTGAATTGAAGAGAAAAATGGGGAATTTTGTAGTTGTTGAAGAAGAAAGGGGAATATGGAATTGAGGGTTTAAAGGAGAAAGGTTTAAATATAGAGAGAGAAAGAGGAAAGAGAGTTCTGGAAAGTACGAGAGATGTCTGTTTTGTAAAGTAATTTCGTAACGTAATCCGCTTTGATTTTTACGCGCCAACGATGCTTCTACTCACCATTCTTCTAATTGATGGTCAATTCGTAATTAATTAATTAATTAATGTGGTGTGGATTTCTGTGGAATACCTAAGTGTGGAATTGGCCGGAACAAGCACCAACTTTATAGGTTAACCTAGTTGTTGGGCGGGTTGCTGAGTCGAGTTATAACTTATGAAATTGTCGATTCATATATAATAGGTAGCAAGTTCGGTTAAACGATTTGCTAGTTGAAAAGGTTTCTGAGCTTTGAGGCTTGAGCACATAATAATAGCCTGAGATCGATCCAGCCTAAGCTTTTTATCACATCTAAGTCAAGTAGCATCGATCACGGATTTTAAGTAAAACAAACTCATCTACTTAACACTTACGTAATCGTAAAATGTTAAGAGAATAACACTTACTTGATGCACCTTAATATTCAATTGGCCAAGGCTCGACCCAGCCTAAACTTTTAATCACGTTTAACTCAACTAGACTCGATCACGGATTCTAAGTAAACCTAATTCGACTACCTTACAATGAACAATCCTGAATCTATTATGTTCCATTCAACTCTTTCCCATCCCTCAATCTATTCTAATCCAATCTAATCCCTTCAATCTAATCTAAATGCTGAGCTAATTGGGAAAAAAAAAAAATCGAGCTTTGAGCGCACATTAATAGTCTAGGCTCAACCCGAATTAATTTTTTTGATCACATCTAAGTCAACTATACTCGATCACAAATTTTAAATAAAACGACTGGTCTACCTAATACGTAAGTAACTAAAACGAACTCAAACACTTGTTAAATGTTAAAAGAACAACATGCATGGAAGTTAAGAAAAGTCAAACCAATTAAAATTTGTCACCTTTTAAAGTATATTTCCTAAATTATACCTTTTTAAATACATGCTAAATACATAAAATTATATTTATTATATTTTACAAATAAAATTATAATTCAGCCAAAGCCTACAAAAAAAAAAATAATAAATATAAAATTCTATTTATTATAAAAATTATAAAATTCTATTTATTATATTTTACTAATTCTATAAAAATACAAAAATATTATGTATTTAAAAAGTATACACAAATACATATAAATATTAAAATTATTTTAAATGTCTTTTTTGCCCTTTGGCTTTAGTTGACTTAAATGCTTATTTTCTTAAATAAGCATTTAAGTATTTTCATTTGTAAAATAAAGGGAAGAAGAAGAAGATGATGATTCAAACAAAACTTTCGCAGAAATAATTCAATCAAACAATAGCCACGCTTTTCTCCCAAAATGCGACGCCATTATCACTCTTCTCTAAGCTCTCTAACACCCACATTATCATCATCCTTCTCCCAATCTCACCATCTCCCTAAACCACTGCAACTCATAAACCCTAACACCTTATCTCAATTACTCAACTTTTCCTTCACTCAAATCACCCTAAAATTTTGTTCATTTTTCAGCTCTAACCCCAATTCATCTCCTCACACTAGAAGGGTAGCTGACGAATTAATTCATATTTTTACCCAGAAAAAAAATGACCCCAACACTCATATTCAACTGAGTCGACTCGGGTCTCGGCTGAGTCACGAGATCGTCGAATACGTGTTAAAGGGAATTAAGAATGAGACAATTGCTGTCAAATTCTTCAATTGGGCGAAAACCCAAGAAGGGTATTTTCATAATTGTTATACTTATAATGCTTTGGCATCACTCCTATCAAGTGTTCGACGAAATGCCTCGATGAAAGATTTAGCTTTGGACTTAATTGAGTCTCGTTGTACTATGTCTCCTGGGGCATTGGGTTATTTTATTAGGCGTTTAGGTAGTTTGGGGATGGTGGATGAAGCTAATTTGTTGTTTGATCAAGTTAGGGAGTTGGGTCTTTGTGTTCCTAATAGTTATAGCTATAATTGTTTGTTAGAGGCGATTTCGAAGTCAAGTTTGAGTTCGAGTTCGAGTTTGAGTTATGCTGAGAGGAGATTGGATGAAATGCTGAAGCTTGGATGGGAAGTTGATAAGTATACAATCACTCCACTTCTGCAGGTGTACTGCAATGCTAATGAGTTTGACAAGGCTTTGAGTTGTTTCAATCAGATGTTTGAAAAGGGGTGGGTTGACTCTCATGTGTTGTCGATTTTAGCTGTGTCGTTTAGTAAGTGGGGTGAAGTGGATAAGGCTTTTGAGTTGATTGAGAAGATGGTAGAATGTAATGTGACATTGAATGAGAAGACATTCTGTGTATTGGTGCATGGGTTTGTGGCTAGTTCTAAAGTTGATACGGCTCTCCAACTTTACGAAAAAAGGCGCGATTTAGGATGTTCGGCTAATATTGGTGTCTATGATGTGCTAATTGGAGGTTTTTGCAAACAAAGAAAGCCTCATAAAGCCATGCAATTATACTCAAATATGAAAGTTTCGGGGATTTCTCCTGATCATGGTATACTCTTGAAGCTTATAACAGCTGCTGATGAAGAAGAGGTAATGGCCCAATTACTTGAGGAGAATAAACATGGCCTTGATGATGAATCGGTGAAATTGCTATATAATCCTGTTTTGAACGGTCTTATTCGCATTGGATTCATTGATAAAGCACTGAACTTGATTAAAATCATGATTGAGGACAAACCTCAATATGATAGTAGCAGGGTAGAGAATTTTTTCAAAGTTAAAGGAATTAATTGCTTGTCTTCATCTTCTTTTAGCATTATTATCAATGCTTTATGCCGAAACCGTAGATTAGACGAAGCCCTGCTGCTCTTTGGAGCTATGGATAAAGTTGGTTGTCAAAAAGATACATTGCTATATAATACTCTCATTGATGCTTTAAGCAATGCTGACAGAGTATCTGACAGTCTTCACCTTTTGGGGGAGATGAAGCAGTCAGGAATTGAACGAAACGGTTATACATATAACTCCATATATGGGTATTATTGTAGGAAAGGGGACATCATAGAAGCTACAAGTATGGTGAAAGAGATGTGTCTTTACAAGCACGAACCGCGGATAAAGAATTCTATCACACTAGTTAAACAGTTGTGTAGACATGGGAGAGTAGAGGAAGCTTCTAAGTTTCTGGCTAAAATGGTTGAAGAAGGCCTTGTTCCGCATTTAATTCTGTATTCAGCTGCCATCGATGGTTTTTTCAAACTTCAAAAGGTTGACCAAGCTCTTGAGCTGTTTCACAGTATATGTACCCGTGGTTACAGACCTGATGTTGTTACTTATAACATTTTAATTAATGGCCTCTGTAAAGCAGATAGAATGCCAGTAGCTGAGAATATGTTGAAAGAGATGCTGGCTCAGAAACTTGTTCCATCAACTATAACCTATAATTCTCTTATTCACGGTTGGTGCAAGAATGGTAATATAGATGAGGCTTTGGTCTGCTACTCTAATATGGCTGGGAAAGACAGGGAGCCTGATGTCATAACCTATACGACTTTAATTGATGGGTTGTGCAATACTGGACGTCCCCATGATGCGCTTATGCTATGGAAAGAAATGGAGGTTAAAGCATGTTGCCCTAACAGAATAGCTTTCATGGCTTTAATCAGTGGCCTCTCCAAGAATGGTATGCCTGAAGTGGCACTTCCTTATCTCAGAGAAATGGAGAAAAGGGAAATGACTGCTGACAACTATGTGTATATAGTTTTGATAGATTCGCTTTTGTTGAACAAGAACTCTGTCTTAGCTTTGGGCATATTAAAAATGATAGTTGACAAAAAACTATTCCCCGATCCTGTAGATCAGAATCACACAATATTAAAAAATGCAATAGCAAAACTGTGTGATGATCCGCTTACATCTTGCAATGCTAGGACACTTCTTGCTGAAGCTGGCATTCCAATAGTATCTGAATGTGATGTGAACGCTGAAGCTGAGTGAACCCATATTTTATTCTCAAGTTGATGCATGAGTGTGAGCCAATTGTTCATTAGAAGATTCAAGCTATCAGAATTGTCCACACAAGGCTGTGGATTATCATATATGAACCGCAGAGAAGGTTGCAAGACTTCATAAATCACGTGGAAGATTGTTATAATGACTGCAAGTATCTCAAAGGGCATCACTACTCACTAGTAATGGTAAGCTTCGTAATATTCTGATAATTTGTGTTGACTTTTGACTACATGAGAGTATGAGACTGCCCTCACTTATATTCTGATAAGCTTTTGTCCTGCAATCCTAGACATTAGGGCTTCAAGGCTAGTTTCTCATGTATGGTACCGTATTGTTTCAAGGACTAGCTAACAAAGGCTTAGCTTTTCTTGTTCATTTCATGCTTAAATTTTGATATAACTTGTCAAGGGATCATAAACCTGTCTCTGACATGATATGATGTGTCACTGCTTGCTATTTTATAATTAGCTGGAAATTTCAACCACTAAGAATCCTAAAGAACCTAAAAGAAGGATAAACGCGTATTGATGATTAATGCAATATGAATCACATTATGTAGATGGTTTTTCTAGGAACTGGGAGATGTTCAGGTTGTCTTTTCTGGTCCAGGCTACATGTGTTTGGTGATTTGAGTACTTGACTTACATCTGCATATGTTAGCTCTATAATTACCACATTTATAGGCAACCAGCCAACTAGTACAAGGCTCTCAACTTCCAATCTTAGATCTCTTTGAATGAGATAGGATGTCGTATCGTAGTGATGATTCTGATGTATTCATTTCTTAAAATGTGATGATTCTACGTATCTTCTAGTCTGTTTCAGCTGTCTGTGTACTCACTTCAAATCCAAGAGCACGCACATGTGTGCATATTTAACCCAAAATTTGTTTCTTCATTCTGTGAACAACATAATAGATCTTCTATATAATTGCTTGTCTCATGCTCAAATTATCTTTTTATTGCCTCATTGGTTTTTCTTGCTCTTTCGTCCTATATATACAGCCTGCATCTCCTTTTAAATAACCAGATGCACCTGGATATACTTGTTGTGGTGCTATATCTTGAGGAGGGAACCAAGGATTCTCATGTACCTCCTTAGGTTATTGCCAAACTGATCACATGTTCCCTTCTTTACCCAGTTGCATTATCATTGTTGCTGGCTTGCTGCAGTGACTTGTTAATTTCTAAGTATTGGAACTTCCAAAATCAAGCTAATAGGCTGATCTCATGTTTCTTACAGATGAACAGGGTAACTGCAGAGAATATAAAAACTACAAGTACTCCTTTGGAGGTGGAATCACTGAATTAAACTTGCACCTTCTTATGTTGAGCGTGCAAGTTTTCGAGCACGATCATGTGCTGTGCGTGTTCATCATCTCTCTTGCTCTAAAGACCAAATTTAAATGCTTTGTGGAGCCGAGTAGATATTACCCTTGCTATGAAAAGTCACTTGCTTCAACCTAGCCTTCTTGGACGCTCCATATCACTAGCAGCAGGATTGGCCAATTTGATGGGAATTAGAAGCTTGAATCAACTTAATTTAGTGTTAAGCATCTAGGCTTCCTGGAATGCCCTTACCTTGCAAGGTACCGTTCATGCTGCATGGAACGCCAATTGGAGCAGCAATGCAGTTCACAGTATCAATCTTCAGCCATCTGCTTGTAAATTGATATAGTAATATATGTATTGGCCTATCAAGCCTTAAAAATGATTGCTTAGATAGCCAGACAAGCTTTTAAAAATGATTGCTTAGATTGCCGAACAAAACTGTTTTGAGAAAGATAAAGTGATGTGCTCTGCATTTTTATCAATGGGGTTGCTACCCCTCATTACACTCGGATAACTTTATTAGTCTAGTTCTCTAGTGCAAATGAGCTGAAAAGGAGATTGATAAGGAGTTTTTAACCTTTTAGTCTACTAGTGTTGGTTAGATTTTAAGGGACAATGATTTACTACAACTTTGTATATTTTCCAACATAAGTTGGAATGTATAAGAAGTAGAAACAGAACACCTAAAATTACCAGAGGATAATAATATGTTTCCACCCCAAACAAAGAGGAAACCTTTATCGGTTTTATCTTTACTTTATTTTTCGGTGCAAAAGAGTCACAAGGGTACAAATTCATTCTGTGTCACCGGTTAGATGTGATCACATGACAAAGCCATTCAATAGTACTTCTTAATTATAAACCACAACGTCACAGTTTTTTCACAAGGGTGTTTTTCAAAAATTTAGTAGCAGTTTACGGTTCAAGAATAACCAAGCAGACTCCACTTTAACCTCATTCATACGCCGATAACTTGGATATTAGGTATGGATGGAACATGATCGACATGCAAATACAACGGCAGCCTAGCACAATAAGCTTCGGTTGCGGAAAGAGATCAAGAGAGAATGGGGGAGGGCCAGAGAAGTTTTCGTTTTTCAAAAAAGAAGGGGGAGGGGGGTGTTAGTCTGTTAGATAACATAAAACTTTATCAAAGACAAAAAATGATTACGAGAAAAAAAAAAGTACAGAATCCTTCTTTTTCAGTCGAAAAATAAAGACAATGACATTGAATTCCATAATGAAAAACTGAGACAAAAGGAGACATTCCATTCACAGCAGGGGAATAATTAATCGAGAACAGGTACAACGACAGCATAACTATTCCATCCCCTGGCAAGGAGTACAGCAATCATATCTATAATCTTTTAATCTGCAATTTCATGTAGCATGTAATATACACTAATGTATCATCCATCTATTTGCTATTACCAGATGTTGAAACCTCTGCACTGCAAACAGGACAAGCCTGCATCAACCAGTACAATGTATTAGCTACAAAGCCACTAAGAAAGAATACAACCAGTACAATGGTTTAGCTACTTTAATAAAAAGGGTCTGCTGTGGCCTCAGATTTACTCCAAGCAAAATCTCAGGCTCTCAGCAACTATCAGAAAGAAGGGAAATTAGAAATGCTTCAGAAAATAACAACTAATTAATGCATACAAAGTCAAACACTCTGTGCATCAAGGACTTCATTGATAAAGTTCCTTGGCTGATATACCGCTCAACCACCAAAGTTCATACACAGTGAGTCAAAAACTCTGTGCATCAAGGACTTCATTGAAAAATGCAGACAACAGTTACTCAAAAATCACCAAACAAGGACATAACATCCAGGCAGCTATGCAATACCAGCCAGATAGGTGCTAAGAACACAAACTAAATAACAGAGCAGGATAGCCAATTCCAATGTAGCACAAAAGATGGTAAAGAGTAACAAAACCAACAGTTTCCAAGGATCTAAAAGACGAAAACAATAACTCTTGTCTTTTATTAACACAAAACTACACATCATTAACAATTTTAACACAATTCAATATCAAATGTAAAGCCAACAACTTATAATCAGGAGACCTTCAACAAACTTCACGGCTAAAAGATTTCTCATTGCAAGAGTGTGTAGATAAAAGAATTCTCAGAAGTGTAAAATAGAAATGCAGGTTAACAAGTCATTTAAGTCAACAGCTAAAAAAAATTCATGTGTTTTTGTTAAATAGAGTAGCCTAACTAACAAGATGAAAAACAGTCATTCAAGCAATACAGCGCTCCCTGAATTCTGAAAAAATAAAGCGTACGAGAGAAAAAACACCACTCAATACTATATATTAAGTAAATAATGCCCCAGTGCTCGCTCACCTTGTTTATTTTCAACCAATTATTTATGCAATCTGAATGATAGATATGTTTGCAAGGGAGTGTGATCATTGCATCACCATCCTCGTAGTCTAAACGACAAATGACACAGCTGCAACAACAGCAAAATGGTGAGTCAAAATATGACAAGAATTTCAGAAAATATTTAAAATTAAAACTATCTCCCACTTACGAATCAGTCTCTGTTTCTTTGTTATTTTGGGATTTATAATTTGTTGAGGGCAGCGATGCAATAGTATCAGCTGACAACCCTCTACTCTCTGTGCCAACTACATCACCCAAAGCTATCAGCTCCTGCCAATAATTAATTCAGCCTCATTAGTTGACATTGAAATGTGTTGCTTCACAGAACTCATTGAGACCAGCTTCAGAGAATAACATGAAGCAAGAAAAGTACAATATTAACCAAGTAACATGAAAAGATCAATATTACCTCATAAGAAAACTCATCAGGATCAACCTCCTCCCATGTATCCTGGAAAATATAAGTATAGATATATCAAAAGCAGGCCAACTACAAGATTAATGACCACATGGAATGATTATTTTTGGTTCAAGTAGCCGACCCCAATTTTTGGGATTGAGGCTCTGTTTGATTGATTGAAGAACAAAAAAAATTAACAAAGGAACAGGTATAACATGCAAAATTTTATGCAACAAAAAAAAGTAACACAACATACATATACTGGGTAGGAAGCAACCCATACCAAATGACACAACACAGTCGGAATTTTATAGTGAGCACAAATTTAAATTGCCCAAAACCAGCTGTAGCTAAAAATCTAAAAGTTGCTACAGTTGTCAAGTAAATAAATCAGCTAATATTAATTATAGGCATCCTTTTGTCTAGGCCCCAATTTAAAACCCCATTTCACACATATTATAGATATGCAGTAAATAAAAAATCGATATACATTGCTCTTAATGCCTACATATAAGAAGTAATGAATGAAAATATTTAGTTAAACCAAGCATTCCTAAAATATTTCCATTGTAGCATATTCAATATATAATGAAGTAAATGCTTATTTGTAGCCTTATCTCCTTAAAAATCACCACCCATAAATTCCTTCTGCTTATAGCCTATATAGGGGAAAACTTAACGTTACAAACTCCAAAATCGCATACTGCTTGCTTCTATGTTCCTAGTCTACCACCCTCCTTTTTTTTCTACCATCTGCAGTCACCGTTAATCTGCTGTTAGTTAGCCCTCTATAGCTATTTTGTTGGATTAAAATATTTGACGAGCGTTTATTTTGGGGGAAAAGAAGGGAATTGTTCTTAAATAAGCAGCAAGAATGGAGAGAACAACTATTAACTAAACATTAATTACATTAATTTGAACCTGATTTTTTCATAAATTGACAACTTATTTCTATATTATGTTAATTAGCCCGTCATCACCAGTAGACCAATAAAAAAAGAGATGGACATTAGTAATTCATGTGGACAGAAAAACATATTGAATAAGATGATAACCAATCCTATATATGTTGAATGACGTTAGCAGGCAGGTTTTTTTTCCCTGTCTGGCAACTGACAACAGTGTGACCAAATATATGATAATATGAATTGCAATTTGCAGATACATCTTAAACAAAATAACAAATCCAAAACCAAACTGAACTTGAAAAGTTAAGTATGGTATGGTCCTCGGTCCTAAGATTCCATAAACCTGGTCCACTAGTCCAAATCTTGTGCATACCACTGATTGAAGAATCCAAAGTCAGTGCTTTACATGGGGCCATGAGGTGAAGGCTAATGGTTACTCAGAACTAATTCCAAAACTTCTCAGGAAAGTGTGGCTGCCAACAGCCAATTGACAGAGAAATCTTCACAGCTTCTCCAAGAAAATAATCAAAACCCCTTCCAATGCACTTTCAGCGCAAACATCGGAAATCAACCTTACCTTTATAAATAAACTAATGAACTTAAAGTTCCAGCTTTCTCATTTTACGCAAAGGAATTATGTATAGAATGGGGCAGGTGTATAGACTGATAATATCCCAATGCAATCATGCACCAAGATCACTTTCTTGGTTACACTTACATCAATATATAGTTCAACTCTTAACTTTCCTTATATTCCAATTTTACATCTAAAAGAAAGACCTAGAGAGTACTACACTAATGCCAATATTACCCCTCCCCTCACAAGGTGGTAAATCAAGAGTCAGAAGCAGTCCTTTAAAAATTTACATTGGACTAGACAATCAAACAAGACATAAAACTACCAACCAATCATCAACAAGGGCTTAGAGTGGTGGTTTAATGCTCCATAACCAATCTAGAAACTTGTGATTTAAGCAGGAAAGCCTGCTTCTTTCTTAACAAAGAAGGAAAAAGCGTCAAACCGGCCTATATTCAAATTGGAATACAACAGACAAAACAAATAGAACACCCCCCCCCCCTCCTATTTAAATACTGTGAAGCAGCAGGCTAGTCAGTCGCCTCTTCTCTAGTAGATGGATTAGCAGTGTAGAGTCTTTACAAATTTTTAGGAATAAGTTTCCATACATCTAACCCCCACATTCTCTGCACAGGACCCTTGTTTAGTGTACATGAGACAACAGAGTATACGAGAATTGTATCTTAACTGATAGAGAGATGCAGTACACAAAGGAAGCAAAAATGACAGGAATCACCATCATAACAACTAGCATTTCAATTATTAAAAAAAAAAAAGAAAAAAAAAATAACAAAGCCAAGGGTCTGGTTGAGAAGGAAACCAAGAAAAGTTTTAGCAGGCAGAAACTTATAGACAGAATGACCGATGATAGTATGGTACAGGTAGACACTGCCACGGCTAATAACAGGATAAAAAGAATCCATGAAAGCATGTTTATAAATGTAATAGACCAATTTCTGAAGAATAAATAGTGTTACCAAAAACTACCCTACCTCCACGAATAATAAAACCCAATTATACTGGCGAATTGGCAAATTGAACAAAGTTAACAAGTTAGGTAAGATTTTAGCAAGTAATAATGAATATCTAAAAAAATAAAAGTGATAATAATAAATATACTCCCATAATCCCATCTTCAAGAACTTAAAAGGGCAAAATGTACTAGTGAATTGGTGATTTATGGCTCAGATTTTGGCAACATATATCAATCCGCACTTGATCTCACACCCATGAATTAATTAGGAAACACTGACAAAAACAAACAACTTGCATGTAAAACAATGCATGCAAAATTTTCTCCCAATTTAACAATTTAGGTAACAGATTGTAAACCAGTCAAACGCCCCCGAATCTCATTCTATTACATAACCCTCGGATAAACGATCAGGTGACAAGCTATTCCCCAGACTCTGCATGTCAAGCAATACATGCAAACAAACCAACCCGAGATTATAATCAGTTCATGGAAAATTATAAACCATTGTATTTAGCTAAAACGCATTCTTATGCTATAGAATGTGTCATTCTAAAACAACAATAATCAGCAATTGAAAAAAAGAACGCTGGCTAATGACAAAAAAAATACTTCGAAAAGAGTAGCACACTACCTGAGAATTATCCCCATGATCTTCCACGTCCACTATTTCTCCTGCAGTCATAGACAATAAATATAAAGCCTGATCACCTGATATTATATCAAAAAACCTGATCACCTATTCAAAAACTCATTTATCAACAACACATACGTTCAGATATGCCTGCCATAGCCAACAATCTAGCAGCCATCTCCCTCTCTTCAGCATCCTGTAAGGCCCTCGCAAATGCTTCATCGTCAGGATATGCACTAGGATCAAGATCAACATGAGGTGCATCATTATCTCCAGAATCATCGTGAGCATGAATGTCAAATGCATCATCATCATCATCATCGTCATAATTGTCAATAAATTCCCCATTATCCCCGTCATCATCATCCTCATCCTCGTCTTCATCATCATACTCATGGTCATGGGAGTCCCCAAAGTCATCATCGTCATCATCAGGGATATAAATCCCTGTCTCCCACCTTCCAAAACCAACCCCACGACCACCGTTCATACTTAGCATCATGTATGCCCTTTCCTGCTCAACAACAAATCATGTAAACCAAGTAAAACACCAACATTCACTCTAAATGTATATCATCAGTACATACAACAATAGCTTGTGATAATTACCTATCTTTTTCACTCAATCAACAATTCATCATTGACAACAAACAACTACACTAGTGCAAGAGTCAATTACCCTAGATGAACCCTAAAAAACAATGCAACATTTCTAGCAAAAATTGAATTCCATGCAATTCCAAATCCATCACTAACACAAGGTTAACACTTACCATAAAACAAGATAAATGAAAAGAAAATCACCCGAATGTTCATTCAATGTAATTTAAACATAGTAAAAGCAGGAACATTCACTCTTTTTGCATTTTTCATCATAATTAGATACAGAAAAACATCATCTTTATCCTCAATTCCAATACAAACAACCTAAATTAACCTCAATCACCAATTCATCGCTAACGATAAACAATTACACTACCCGCATTTCATTCCGAAGAAACAATCTCACAACTCATTCATCCAACGCAAACGATTTCCATGCAGTTCCAAATTCATCACTAGTACAAAGCTACAATAATCTAAACGTTCTTAAAACCCAATTTTCCCTCATTTACCCATTACTAACGCCGAACAATTAAGCTACTCACATTTCATTCCAAATACACAATCTCACAACTCAGTCATCAAACACAAACAAACACTAAAAATCAAACGCAAACGAATTCCATGCAATTCCAAATTCATCATTAATACAAAAGCTACAAATAACCAAAACGTTCATTTAACCTAATTTAACCTCAATTATCAATTCACCATTAACGACAAACAATTACAGCATAACAATGAAGAATCAATCACCTAACTCTTCATTCAACGTAAACAAACCCTAGAAATCAACACACCATTTCTACCAAACATTGAATTTCATGCAATTCCAAATTAAACACTAATTTAAAGTTACAAATTCGAAAAAAAAATAATAATAATAATAATAATAATAATAATAATAAAAGGTGAATATAATGGTAATACCTGCTCTTGTAAGGTGCGAGCAAGAGCGAGGTCAGCATCAACCTGACTGAGGTTGGTGAAGGGGGTTCTAGAAGACTGAGGGAGGGTCCCACTGCCGTCGGATCCACCATCACCGTCGGAGTTAGTGGTGATGACGGCGGAATTAGGGTTAGGGTTAGGGTTAGTGGTGGCGGAATCATCGGCGGATGTTTTAGCAGCAGCGCCACCATCGACGGTTTTTGAGTTCTCATCCATGGCGACGGCGGCGGTTGTTAACACGCGCCTTTGAGGCTATGATGAGAAGAAGAAAAGAGAGGTTGAGTGAATTTGAGGGATGAAAATGAAGAAGTAAGAAAAAAATAAAGAAGGGAAGAAATCAAATGATTTTGATTTGAGTGGGAATAGAGAAAGAGGAAAAGAGAGTATTTGAAATGTTGGGAATTTTGAAAAAGATAGGAAATTTGGAAAATAGAGGATATAAAAATTAAAAAATAAATAAAGTACTACTCCGTAGTACAAGAGAAAGACTAAGGAGAGGTGATTAACCTTGGCCCCTCAAAAAAAAAAAAATCTTGGTCCGGTCTATATGTTTGTCTCGGTTTGTCTATAACATTGCGGATTTGAGAAAACATTTTCCGTCTCACGCCATGGCTCGTTTAGCTTAGTTGTTTGATTTGAAAAGCGTGCAAAGCCTACTCGACTTGCATCATATTTTACGGGTTTGGACAACATCTTTCCGACCCGCTCACAGGTTAGGATGCTTGAGTGACCATAACAACGGAAGTTGGCCTTGTCGGCCAACAATTTGATCACCTTTCAAATAAAGATATTTTGGCTTTTGCAGTGTTGTACTAATCAACGTTTCGTATAATTAGAAATATAATGAACAGTGGTTTTAAAACCCCTTGAAAAAGTACACGTTGTCTAGGAGACCCACAATCTACTCAAAAGACTCGAGCATTACATTATGAGTCACACTCATTAGGAAATGAGAGATGTTGTTTATTGGATTGTTACTGCGGGTCAAATTATAAGCAACAATATGAGTATTAAATTACAAACCCCTTTCTTAGCTCTATTTTATAATTAAAGATGTTAAAGTGAGTGAAAGTGTAATTAGAAGCCAAAATTGATGGGAAAATCTCAACTTTCACCGGTCTGCTCAAAATAATTTCAACTTTAATAAATCTCATTATAGTCTAATGTTGGACAAAATACTCTCAAAAGCCACCATTTTGAATGGTAACATGTTATAATAGGTTTCTATGGGTATGTGTAGGTTAACTTACTCAATTATTTAGCAAATTAGATTAATCAATTAATTAAAAATCAACAACCACCTCCACCACTGGCCAACAACCACCACCTTTGGCAACCATGAAGCCTCACTGCCCAGACACACCACCATATGGATCGCCTCCCCTTATGAATTCGAGCAACATTTTTCGGCTCACGCTCTGGCTCGTTTACTTGGTTGATTTGAAAAGTTAATAAACGGGTTTGGACCACACTTTTCCAGTTAGCACACAAGTTTGGTCGTGTGAATGACCATAATAATGGGGTTGGCCTTGTCGACCAACATTTTGATTACCATTAAGATATAGATACTTGGCTTTTGCAACGTTGCATTAAACAATATCGCTTGAAAAATTCCACACCACTTCCAGGAGACTCACCATATACGCAGAAGACTAGAGCATTACATTATCAGTAACACTCGCTAGGAAAGAAATAGAGATGTCGATTACAAGATTGAAATTGTAAGTCACCTAATCTTATCTACAACAATATGTGTATCAATTACAAATTAAACTCCTTTCTTAGGCAGTTAGGCCTATTTTATTATAGTAATAAAATAGGCTAAATTAAATGAAGGCACAATTAGATTAGGCAACATAATTTGTTTCCTTTATTATTGTCTATATTTTATTAAAAAAAAATTATGAAAAAAAGTCTTATATGCATAAGATGCCTATAAAAATCACGGTTTAATTTGGGAAAAGTTGATAGTGTGGAATATTACTAGGATGACAGATAAACTATGCTTTTTCCATCGTGCCAGATATTTATTTTGTCTTAGGTTTGTTTATTTTTCAAATCTTTCAATTAATTTAATTGTAAAGCATATTATACGTAATATTTTTTAAGACAATGTGTGTAGTAATAGAAACACCCTCATTAATTATAACTCTAATGCCTTGCTCTCCTCAACTTAATTTTTGCTGATTAGAACTTATTTTTGCTGAACTGAACTTATTTTTAAGTATCTGAACTTATTTTTGCTGAAGTGAACTTATTTTTGCTGAAATCATTAACAATTTATTAAGGATTGAAACTGATTTTTGCTGAACTGAACTTATTTTTGCTGATTTGAACTTATTTTTGCTTAACTGAACTTATTTTTGCTGAAAATAAGTAAAAATAAGACGAGGAGAACAGGGCCTAAGTCTTGAAGTTCCTAACTCGACCCTCTCATCCATGACCCAACTCACATTCCCAAGTTATTACCTCTGTTCCTCCTATCCTTGTGTTTTCTCGAATTACAAGTCTCATTTTGGTCAATTCCATTTTTTTTGTAATAAAACACTTAATTTCATTTGAAAGAAACATTATAATGATTTATTTATATTGATATACCTCATAGAACACCTACAATATTTATAATACCCACATAATATTTTTTCTCTCCCCAAAACTTTTTTTTTATCTCTCGTTATGAGATCCACATAACAACTTGCTTCTCTTTTCCTTAATTGTTGTACCCTAACTAGACCATACTATGTCATTGTTATAATAGTATCCAAATCAAGTGTTTGAATAGTGGCAGACAAAAAAATTAGGAAACTGACTAAAACGGACGTACTATATAAAGGATCCTCATTCATCTCTTGACATTGTGTTATTGGCTTTCTAGCCAATTCTAACCATCAAGGGGTCTTTCCATGAACTCAGAATTAAAATTTAAAAATTTTAGGCCACTATTTATTTGGGACCCTGACCCCACGATTGAAAATCGAGACATATAACCTTTGTTTTTAGCTTTCGGACAATCTTTCAGGTAAACTTGGGGTGGTATACGCTCGATTTTAGTCTTTAAAAACTTGTTAATCCCGTGACCTTCTTATGGCCTTTTGAACCTAGACAAACCAAGGGCCTTCTTTAGACCATGGGGGCACCATGTTAAATTCTCAACAACTTTTTCCCGGGACCCTGGAACCTCCGAAAACTGTGGAATAATAACCTTTGTTTTTTATCGTCGGAGGGTTTTCCCAGGCTCCAACTTACTTCTGTCCTATCATTTATCATGTATTCTGGGTAACCACAGGACTCTCCACAATCAATTTTAACCTTTAAAAACTTATTATCATCCCTTTTTGAGAGATATTTCGAAAATGGGAACAAAAGTCTTTTTCGCTCTCTCGAATCAATCTTATGGTCTTTCGAACCCGACAAGTTATTAAAGGGCCTCATTAGACCATAGAGGCAGCGTGCAAAATTTTTGGCTAATTTATTCGAGATGCCAAAACTTCCGAAAATTGTGACCTATAGCCTTTGTTTTTGTCTTGTAGAGGGTTGTCCCAAGGTTTGTCTTGTTCTTGTACCACTTGTTATGGGTCACTGATGAGGCTATCGCACACCTATCAAATATAAACCAAACAACTCTAACTAATGTAGCTAGGGAAGTAAGGATCGAATCCTCAGGGAAGCAATTAAACTCTATTAGTTCTAAAAAGCTTAAACTGTAAAAAGGACCTTGGTTGAGAATTATCGATTGACTAATTGACTACTAATTAACTACTAGAAATAAAGGGAAATGATAGTGAATAAAACTAATATTTAAGGTCTAGGGTTATTCGGGTCACCAAGAGTCAACTAATGGATTCACCAACAAAGAACGTTCAATCTCACAATTATGTCAAATTAGGGCTCACTATTTCTCTCGAACTTAGACTCCCTCAAAACTCATCTAGCGGCTCTCGCTCATGCCTAGACTAATTCCGTCTATTATCCAGTAGTCTAATTGTGGTATTTTTACCTCTCGGCATCAAATTCGGCAATTACCAAAATTACAACTAAATTGACTACTAATTGTGGAATTGAAACAATCTAAGTTAATTAGTCCATTAATTAATCAAGGTTTCCCTAAACCCTAGAAAATTGACTACTCACTCATGATCATAAAAACTAAAGTAATTGTGGAAAACAAAACTAAAGACATGATCATAATTAATAAATTAATCAACAAATATAAAACTAGAAATAAAACAAGAATAGGGCATAAGAGATTAAAGAAAATAAAACTAGAAACATAAACTAAAATTAAACATGAATTGAAGAGAATAGAATTAAGATTGAATTGAGACCTGAATTTATATTGAACTGAATGATTGAAAGAAATCACAATAATCACCTTTTTTGAGAGAGAACTAAACTAAAACAAGGGTTCTTCAATAATAAAGTGCGTAAATGAAAACCTAGGAACAATTTCATTAAGTACTAAGTCGAAACAAAGGAGGAAAAANCCTTGGCCGTTTTCACGGTGGCGGTAATGCTTTGGTTTTCTAAAGTAGTTGGGGCTCGATTATTTTATAAATGTTTTCCGGAAATGTTAGTAGTTTTAGGAAGGAGAAAACCAGGGTGTTACAAGTATGCCCGGTCTGCCCGGGCACAATGCACTCAACCCGGGCATACTGCTAAATGCCCCCCGGAGCTTCCGACTTCGCTCGTTTACTTCGTAACTTGACTTCTATGCTTCCCAAAGGCTTCTAAATCACGTCCTAGCTTCCTTTTAGCTTCTCAAAATGGTCAAGACTCTCACTAACTTGCCAAGTGCTCGGGATGAAGCGGAAACCGACACAAAAGCATCAATTCCTGCAATAAATGCTAAAGCAAAGCAACCAACACTAATGCCGTGTTAGAGCCAAAAACCAATATAAAATGGGGGTAAATAATGAATATAAAATACACTTATCAGTCACCGCAGGACTCTTTACAATCGATTTCGGTCTCGTTATCGACCCTCTTTTAGAGATATTGTAGAAGAAGGAAACAATAGTTCTTTTGCTCTCCCTAGGCTCCAAATGACCTTTTGAACCCCCCACCCCTCCCCAGCTACTCACGGTTCCTATTTTGACTAGAGGGGAACCGTGTAAAATTTTCGACAATTCTTTTCAGTCCCCTGAACATCCGAGAACTGTGAATAATAGTCTTTGTTTTCATCTTCCAAGGGACTCCGTCTTGTTTTTGCCCAATTTTTCTACCACGTGTTCTAGTATGCCATATGACTCCCATGATTGGTTTTGGTGTTTTGAACTTGTTATCATTATCCTTTCACATATATTTTGGAAGAAGGAAACAATAGTTTTTTCTCTTTCATGGGATTGACTTATGGCCTTCCGAACATCGACAAGCTGTCAATGGGCCTCTTTTGACCATAGTGGCACTGTGAAATATTTTTGGCTATTTTTTTCGGTACCCTGAACCCCTCCGAAAAATGTGACTTATAGCCTTTGTTTACAAATTCCGAAGGTACGGAGGATGCTTTATGCTCATTCTTGTTTCCGCCTTATTTTTTTACCGCTTGTTATGGGTGACTACATGACTATCCACTATCGATTTTGGCCTCTAGAAACTTGTTATCACCCAACTTTTAAAGATATTTTGGAGAAGGCACAATAGCTTTCTTTCTTTTTGACGGGTCGTCTTATGGCGTTTCGAACCTCGACTAACTTCTGAAGGTTCCTACTTTATACCATAGGGGACCGTGTAAAATTTTTCGCAGTATTTTTCGAGACCCCAGACCTTTGTAAATTGTGAATAGTAACCTTTGTTATCGGCTTCTGATCGGCATCTCGGTTTCCATCTTGTTTCCGCCTTGTTTTTTACCATGTATTATTCATTTGATCATAGAGCTCCCCACAATTGGTTTTGGCCTTTAAAATTTGTTATCATTCGTCTTTCAGAGTCCATCTGATGGCCATTCGAACTCAGGGCCTCTTTTTAATATAAGGACACATTGTAAATTTCTTTGGCTATTTTTAATCTGTAGGACTTTAGAACATCTGAAAAATGTGACTTATAACTTCGAATTTCGACTTGCGAAGGCTTTTACAGGCCCCGTCTTATTTCCGCCCTTCTTTTTACCACGTGTTATGAGTGACCATATGACTCTTCACGATCGATTTCAACCTCTAAAAACTTGGTATCAATCCTTTTTTCAGAGATATTTCAGAAAAATGACACAATTTTATTTTATTTTTGCTCTCCCAAGACGTTTTATGGCCTTTCGAACCCCGACTAGCTTCTCAACGTGTAAAATCTTTGGCTTTTTGCGAGACCGCAAAACCTCTAGAAAGGGGGTGTGAATAATATCCTTTTGTTTTCGAGTTCTAAAGGGCTATCCCATGCTCTATCTTGTTTTCACACTGATTTTACATCATATGGTATAAGTGACCATAGGACTCCCCACGATAAGTTTTGGCCTCTAAAACTTTTTATTATCTTTCTTTTAATTTATAGATATTTCAGAAGAATGAAACAATAAATTTTTTCGCTCTCTTAGATCCGACTTATGGCCTTTCGAACCTTGAGAAGCTTTCAGATGGGCTATTTTTACCACATGGGAACCGTGTAAAAATTTTGGTTGTTTTATCTTTAGGGACCCCAGGTCCCATAAAAATATGACATTTGACTTATAGCCTTTGTTTTTAGAAGATTGTCCCAAGTTTTGTCTTGTTTTTTGCGCTTTGTTTTTGTTTTTTTAATCATTTTTACCATGTAGTATTATGGGTGACTACAGGATTCTCCACGATTTATTCCGACCTCTAAAAAACTTGATATCAGTCTTCATTTAGAGGTATTTAAGAAGTAGGGCATAATAGTTTCTCAAGGTTCCTATTAATAATGTTAATAAATAGTAATGACAATGATAGTGAGAATTACAATATATAATGAGGAGTGCATTTGAGAGTGAGGAATAGCTTAGTTGGTTGGAGCATTCCTCCTACATTTAGGAGATCCTAGGATCGTTTCTCACTTTTTGCTCTTAATTGTGGCTCTCTAACACCACAAAAAAAAGTGGTGCATTTTGGTCTTTGTAGGGAGAAACTTCTAATATGCACGAGGTGCATATAGGAAATTCTGCACCAAGGACAATGTTCAAATTTTTAGGTGCAATGTTCAACTTTCGATAGGAAATGTTAAGTTTTATAAACTACCGATGTTTATTAGCATTTCACTTATTTGATTTTAAATAATATTGAGTTTTCCTCACACTTTAACTTCTACTTTATATTATTTATGATCCTTACTAGATGTTTATATTTTTATTTTTGTCCACATGTTGATTTAGAGAATAAGATTGTTACATAGTTATTCATTTTTAATCACTTTGTACATTTATATCTTTATATTTATCTTTTAAAATTAAATATATATGCAACTTTTAAACTTGAATAACCATTTCTGTTATATACCCTTTACAATATGCATGTGCACTTCAAAGTGTTTATCTTTGCTTGTCCCTCACTTTTAAACATGAATATTCATTTTTTTGTGAAATAGAATATCTACATATCAAGTGTTAAGTTTATTTTCAATATTCAACTTTTGAAGCTTAATACTCATCTCAGTAACGTGAATTCTTGTTCATCATTTCTCTTCTTTTTGGTCGAGTTAGTCACATTATTCACCCTTCTTTACCGGCAAAAAATAAAGGATGATAGTTAGAATTGATGTTCAAATTATATTTATCAAAGTAACACAATTTATAAACAATACACTGAATATTCACAAATCAATCATAGTAATTGGATAGCAATTAGAAATTGAAAAAAAAAATGAATATCAAGAGTAAGATTATGAGCATCAACTTATAAAAATGTGAACAGTTAGTGGAAAATTCTGATTATTGAACCACAATGAAGACATTATCAAGAGTAAAATTTTGAATATTAAAAGTTTTAAAACAAGAAAAAACATTTAGTTACATTATAGGTGTTGTTTGGTTCACGTGGGAAATTATTTCCCATGGAAAATTTTATTTCATGGGAAAATTTTTACCTTGCTAATTTCCTAGAAAATGAGAAATTTTGTTTGGTTAGTTGATGGGAATTAAATTTTCCCATGGGAATTTCAATTTACCAAGGGGAGCCTTGGTAAGTTATTTCCACACACTTGGTAGGAAATAGAACTTCCTAGGAAGTTGAAATTCCTATGCTTTCGTCAACCAAACAACACAACTTCAATTAACTTCCTAGGCAGTTGTATTTCCTATGCTATTGAATGTCAACCAAATAAGGGCATAGTATGGAAGGTAAATATCCTATATAAAATTCTGAACATTGATTATACAAAAGTATACATCAAGCTTCAAGAGTAAGATTCTAAATATTGAAACTTTAAAAGTAAGAAATAATTTTACATTATAGTTTGGAAAGTGAGCATTCGTCTTATGTTAACATCTGAACATTAAGCGTATAAAACTAAACATCAACAACAAAATTCTCAATGGTGAAAGTCTTGATATGGGGTTGTATACACCGGGGGTGTAGGGAAGACTAATTGTTCACAGGGCGACAACGTAGGTCCTATCTTTCCTTGTATGATATATCGAGACAATAACAAGTCTCCGGTAAGACCATCAACTATTTGTAAGTTTTCGCTAACTATTGGGCCGGGTTTATTGATTTATCATTGGTGAGGAACATTATGAACTCGCGCAAAGAGTTAATCAAACTTGACAATGCAATCTTAATTGTTTAATTTTCTTGCTTAGGATTGCGCGCAATTTAGATAGATGAATCGCCTAGTGTTATCGAAACAGGAGCTTGCAAATAAAATCGTCTTATATAAATTTTTTTGTAATAGTGTCAAATCAATTAGAGTATATTAAGTAAGTGAGGAAACAAATCAAATCAAATCCAATATGCTAATTAAGGAAGTAAATAAGAAATTAAGGAAGGAAATAATAATAATTAAATAATATTATTAGACCGATCAATTTGCACTATAAATGTGGTGTCAATTGTCCCATAAAAACACAGTGCAACTTTACCAAATTGCTGACTTGTTGTTATCAAAATATATCTCATACATACTCCGTATATTAATTAATTTAATAGTTCATCATGAAAACCATCCAACAAATTTCTCTCATTTTCATCGTCTTACTTCTAGTTACTTCTTTCGGTAAGTCTTACATTCAATACTTTTTTATTTTAATTTATATATATATATATATTATATAGTTCAATTATTTTGGTGTATATATATATATATATATATATGTAAAATAATGATGTTATATATGTGCTATATTTATATGCTAAAATAAACACAGGTCGAAGTACAGCAGTAGAAGAAGATCATTATGGTGCATATTCACATTGTTTCGACTATGAACGAAATTGCGTGCGACAAGATTGTACAAACCGATGTGTTGCAAAATGGCCATTTTTGAACGCAGGATATTGTTACCGTAAGTCATTGGAGTTAAAATTCCAATGTTGTTGTTTTCCTTAAACACTTGATGTTTGTATGTACTCTATTTATCAATGTTATAATGATTTGAAATAAAATTGATGTTACCTTTTTTTTTATAAAAAATAAAATTAACCTTACTATTATAAAATATAAAGTTTTCAATTATTCTTGACTTTTTTTGTTACCCAAGTATATATTTAAGTTGAATCTCGATCATTTGCATTTTATTTGAATTGCTCCTTGTCAAGAGTCAAGACTTATAACCATTCTTTGCTACATATAAAGCAAGCTTAATGATCAAGAATCAAAAGAAGATTTAGTTTTCAATTTCACATAAATAAGAGTTGAGATCTTGAGATTTTTCGATCTCCCCCTTTCTTTAATTCATTTTATACCCTTGGTTCTAAATTATATTTCAAAAAAATTATCATATACTCTTGGCTTTATTGAGAGGCAAAAAAGGGATGATTTTAATGTGCTATTCTAATTTTACAAGTAGTGTTAACATAAATGCGCAATTTTACGTTATGTATTATGCAAAATGAATAAGGCTCTTATTACGTAATATTACGTTACATCTATTTTTTTTTTCTTTTTTATAGAACGTTACATCTATTTTAACATCTATGGGAAATAAAACATAATTAAAGGTGTGGATTGACTCGCTAACTATGGCGTGAACCATGAGAACAATTTGGTTATTTTTTTTATCAAACTCCAACTGGTTTGGCTTGTATCCTAAATGTAGACATTTTTGGGTCGCTCTTCCTATAATAGTTAGTATATCACATAGTTTTATCCTCTTTTTTTTTTTTTCCGAGTTTGTTCCTCTTTAGCATCAAACAAAAAATAATCTAATTTATCAGTCATATTAATAGCCAGCGTGAATTTACTCGATCACTTTACTTAGCTTGAAAGTGAAATATCATGCATTAGGTATAAGTGCATGCCTATATTGTATATAGTCACTTTTGATCAATTTGTTAGCTTTCATGTAAGGGGGCTTCCACATATATACAAAATATATTATGAGTATTAACCATTAGCCTAGATTAATGAAAAAACTAGATCTTTTTAATCGTGGATTCATTGCATCGATGAAGCTTATAAATGCACGGTGTTTGTACTAAGAAGTGGGAAATTCCTAAATTTAAATGGTTAGAAACTAAAAATGTTGTTTTATTAATAATTATTATTATATTATACGAAGTATTATATTATGTTACAGTATAGTTGCATCATATCATAAGCCTCTGCCTAGCCCATGTCCTATTGACCTCTAAGGATTTCAATTGTAAACACTAAAAAAAATGATTATGACATGAATATCTTCTTCGACTACATAAATATGTACATATTCGAAAATGCGTGCCTTACAAAATGAAATACACTCCATGATATCTACAAAGCACTCCAAACACAACTACACAAATGATTTGCAAAGCAATTAAAAGATGCAGTTTATCACACATGCATCATCGTACTACAATATGTTTTCTAGGCAACAAGTTGACGGGAAGATTGGCACCAGCAATCGTAGGAAGGTCGAAGATTAGGCCAATCTGAGGAGCATATAGCATAGTCCTGCAACCAATTTCTAAGCACAATTTCTTGTTCCATGGCTGAGAGGCTTGCTATCATACGCTCCATTGTTCGTTCAACATCTATCTTCTCATAACTCGACAATGCTGGGTATCTTAGACCATTGTTCGCGTAACAAAATAATGGAAGCCAAAGCACTAACAATCTGTACTGAACTTGTGAATGAACCTTAAATTCAGCTCGAGATATGTCTCCTAATAATGAAGCTGCAAGTAACAACATTACAAAATTTAATTAGTTCCGATCCCTAGAATAGTACGAATATGTGAATGTATGAATCATGAATGAAACCGTAATTGATTTAATTACCCGAAATTTTGATGAGAAGAGCTTGCACCCTTGGATTGACGTTGAGAGCAAGGGAAGACAACTTGGAAGCAAAGCTCCATTGCACTAACGCCTCATCTACACCGTGACACTCCCTGAGTTTGTGGATGATCCACAACAACTCTTGAGCTAGCTTCTCTGCACCAACCACCTCCGCACTTTGATCATCACTGCCAGCGAATGCATCCCCATCATTGCTCATGGAACACCGCCTTTTTTCAAGTTGCCACATGGATGACTGCAAGACTGGGAAAACAGCACTTAAGCCGCCCTTCATGTAAGCCGTGACATAGGTTCCCAAGGGAAGTTTCCTTGTATTATAAATTAAAGTCAGAGATGATAGATATATAAGAAATTTTAAGAATATTTATCGATGCATATTGATACTATTAGGAATTTATCTATAGAATATCAAATATGTAAGTACGAAGTAATACCTTAGCACACGCATGGACCAAGGGCCACCTTGGTTGTTGGCTTGATCAGCATGGCATTGGGCAACATTGGTTAGGGCTTGGTAGAGTCTATTGACAGTGCACTCAAATGCCGAGGATAAAGCTGCACGGTTCACGTGGAGAAGCTCAAAGCTACCATTACGAGTGTTCTCGTCTAGTACCTTATCGGCCATTGCTACTGCAAACTCATATTTTTTTGATGTCACCGGGAGCTCATTGAGAAGAGCTAGGATCTGCCATAAAATTAAAAATTCAAATCAGTATAGAATTCTTCGCAAAAAAAATTATTTGTAGTTTCGGGTCACTATATATATAGAGTCCGATAATATAAAAAATTCATGGCCGACAAAGTAAATAATTATATATTTCGATAATAAATAAAAGGTTCATATATGGCGGATTGCTTTATCCCCATTTTTATTAAGGGGCTAAATGACTTAATCCAATCAATTGATAGAGAATTTGCCTCCATTTACTTTTAGAATTTGTCAAATTATAATAAAATTTGAAGAACACCATTAGTCGAAATTCACTTTTTCAAAAGCTAATCCAATTGCTTTAGGTCAAAATACGGACAAAAGTCAAAATTAAGTGTGTTAATCGTCCAAAGAGTCAATTATAATTAACGACCAAATCATAAATGGCTAAGGGCTTGTTTACTTCAGCTTAAAATCAGCTCAGCTCAGCTCAGATCAACTCTTATTTTGCTACTCATTAATATTTCATAAAAAACTTTCAGCTTAGTTCAGTTCAGTTCAGTTCAGCTGAAGTAAACAAGCCCTAACACACACACTTCATATACTGATCTTTTGGAAGGATTTTGTCAAGAGTTGTTGATAGAGTATATAAATTTTTCATGGGTCTTAACCATTAGCTTAGGCTTTTGGTTGAGTTAGTCTTTTAATATAGTATCACAACCAGTATGGGGAGCCCATATCTATCCACACTTTAAGCCCAACGGGCTCTCGTATAAGGGGGCGTAATAGAGTATATAAATTATTTCTAGGCCTCAACCATTAGCTTAATCTTTTGGTTGAAATAGTTCCCTAATAGTTGTTTTATTTATTTAATTTTTTATTTATTTTTAAAAAAATAATATGTAAGGTACTTTCGCCAAACATGCAAAGGATTTTAACTTTATTCGAGTACTTCAGTTCATGTGAAAGCTAGCTAAGAGAAACAGCACAAGCTAAGGTATGTGCATGAAAGCCACGTGGATTTGTTTGATGTTTGCCACATGATATTCTTGTAGCGCCACTTATTATAATATATAGCTTACTAGACGAAGAAGGTTCTAATTGTCCTTTTGCTTTCCCCTTTGTTTTGCAAAAGCAATACTAGGAGTATATTACTTCACTCTTCCATTTCCTCATCTTAACCGACTTTTATGGTGTTTAATCTTTTAGTGAACTCTAATTACATTAATATCTAGCTAAAACTAATTATGTAACACTTGCATGTATGATAGAACAAAAGCAACATATTAAAACAATTAGTCCGTATTCACATCTCTCATTCGAGAATTCTAATATTTTAAAATTATATCGCTCACACGATGCATGGTATCTCAATACTTTTACATAAAAGTTTGTTAATTGGGTCTAATTTGTAACCTAAATGTTATGAGGGTTTTTTTTACTAAAATAGCTAGTTTAGCAAAAATATTTACCATAATAATTATTTTTAAAACTTAATACCCAAACTAGTTATAATACTATCCATATGCATTGACAATTTAAATTTTTTATGGAAGTTTCAATTTTACAGATTACAACAACGGTTTTTTTTAGTTCTTTTTTAATAAGTAAAACCCCTATATACTAAATTATAAACTTATTTTTTTTTCTTTTTACGTAAAACATGATTTTTTTTAATTTAATTTCTTCTAAAACAACCATTTATGTTTTATTTTATTTTATTATTTTTTTTATAGGAAAAAACCTACTTATACAAACGCGAAAAATCAGTTTATTCCATAAAAAAAACAAAAAAAAATTAATCAAGCATGCAATTAAAGAACAAATAAACAATACACATAAAATAAAATTTTATATTATAATGATGAGTAAAGAACCATTAATCAATGGCTAAAAGTGGGAATTGGATTGGAAAATTGTAGCAAGAAGAAAACTGGAGGACTAAAAATAACGTATGAAATACAATAATTAAATTTAGGTTAATTAGTTTTCTCTTTTTTTCTTTTAAAAAATATAAAACTAAAGAATTATGGATGAAAAGAAAAAGTTTTTGTTTACATATTATTCAATATATTTATCAATAATGTAGCTACTTTGGGAATTAAATATGAAAAGTAGTTATATTGGTAAATATTTTGACAAAATTAGCCATTTTAGCAAAAGGTCCATGTTATGAGTTCAACTAGCTTCATTATCTTGTATATAAGGGTACCCTTCCCCTAGCTTACTCCTGTAATTTTGGCACTAATGAGCACAATATAATAAAAAAAACAATAGGGGCATATCAAATCGATCATTAGGCCTTTCAACTTACAAGCACATACTCTTGCGTGTCTATCGAAATTGAAGGTTATTAATTTCACTAGAACAAAATTTGCTAAATAATTAATCAAGCCAATTATATAAGGATATATAATATAAACATTATGTTAAGCAATTAGCTAGCTACTACTCATGTACATCTGTTTGTTGCAATACTGCATGATCAATTTAACAATTAACAAAATGTCAAATCGTTGCAAATAATTGCAATAGATCGAGATAGTAGCTAATTAAAATAATAAAGCAATGATAGAAGTGTAAAACTTACATGAGTGGCTGCTCTACCAAGTGCTTCAACAGACTGTCCAGCATGATCATGACTGTCCATTAAGAACCCATCATGAGAAACCAACTCCATATTTTGAACACCATCTGATGATGATGATGAAGGAGCTACCAAATCAAGGGTTGTTGATCCAACGGCTGAGGATGACCCATCTCCATCCCCATCATCAACAATACTACACTTGCGTTGCATCTGATTTTTTCTATAATTATTATTATGATTTTGATGACTAATGATTAGTTGCTTATTATTATGAAGAAGGGAACCAAAAGAAGGGAAGAAATGAGTAACAAGACGTAGGGCCCACATAGTAAACCAAGTGAAAACCAAAGTCAAATGATCCTTCAATGACCTCTTTTTATTGACTATTGAAGTAGTACTACCAAAAAAAGAAGGTGACGAAAACTCAAAAGCGTGGTTATTAGAAACGACGGAAAGAAGAAATTTCGACGCCTTATTAACTGTTAACTTGAAGATGGAGTTGAGTATGCTTGTGGGTTGAAACTCTTGCTTCTTTTGCATTATCATGTTGTAATAATAGCTGTTGTTGTTGTTGAATAACCCTTCTTGTTGTTGGTATTCCATGCTAATTTTTTTTTTTTTTTTGAATATATTATACAATCTTGTATGATTAATAAGATTCGAAGGAGTCAATAAGCTTATAGTAATAATTTAAGGATGTTTGGAACATAGGTTTGATTTATATAGCTCTAAATGGTGGACCCTCGCTCTAATGCTACGAGTACGTGACACATTTTTAGGCTTGGTGCTTTATTTTGTTTTCATGTCTCCTTTGTCGGTTAACTCATCAAACAATAGGAAGATTACCTCTTCGCAAACTTAAGTTCCTATGCCATTTATCGTACTAAATACAACAAAGATTAAAGTAAAAATTAGTATAAACACATATATTATTTATTAAATGTGGTTGAATTGACCAATTAGCTATATCCAAGATTAGAGTAAATTGTTACTTTAAAAAAAAAAGATTTATATAATACACCACCCTTAAAAAATGACATAATACCCTAGAAACTCTAATACAGAAAAGCTCAAAGATTGGCTCAAAACCATTGATGGTCTAATGCGAGAACTCAAAAATTGGCCCAAAACCAATGATAGTTTAATATGAGAACGATGCACCGTAAGTTTTGGGGCGAGGTCATGTACGTAGCAACTCCAAACTCACTAAATTTCATATAGGATGCATCATCCTAGATCACAATGATTGAATTATAAAATGCGAGCTAATACAAATTAAAGATATATTCTTACATTATCTATGTGAAATTAACCTAGCATTATATTGGGTATATTGGGTTACAAACGTTGGCACGTAATATCAAATATCAAGTTACCTTCTTCCGTCCATTTGTACTATTTTGGTGGATGATGAACTAAGTATTCATATAACGTGGCATTTGTTAAAACTTAGAAGTAATAGAGCCATCAAAAGCTTTTGAATTTTGATTAAGTAATATGGTATGTGGGGTTTGTCATGAGCCCCCTTAGAGCAACCTTTTAAAAGCTGGCTTGACAAAAAAGGCCACAAATTCAATTTTGATCCCTTTTTTTCTTTTTTTTTTGGAGTGGTAAGTTTGATGGTTGTATGTCGAATTCACTTTTTACTTAAGTTAGCGATATTTCCAAGTGAGAGTGAAGGTAAAAGGAGATTATTAAAGATAACAAAGACCTAAGTAGTTCCCAAAAATTATTATGAGTATCATCTTGACTTACTTAGCAAAGAAACGCCACCTTCCGAAGAGACTTGATAAGTCACTTCCCATGCATATTTTGTAGGAGACAAAAACTTCAAAAGGTCAGGTGTACCATGCATAAGACAAGTCCAATTGATTATTCTTTTAACATTATTATTTGCATTATCTCTCTGTGTGTATAATATATATATATATATATAGGGTGAAAATCCCATGAGAACCCTCTTTACATGAGAACCGTGAGAACTACTCAATAACGACCGTACTAAATACATTTAAAAGTTGCAATCACTAATTAACAATGTATTATAACTAGGTTTACCCTTAGTTTTCAATTTAAACAAGGTTTAGTTAATTTTGTAGGCTTTTGAAAATCGTATACTATTTAGGTGGTTATAGTTACTACTTATAGGTCAATTTTATATGATAGCTTAAAACACTTGAAATAAATGTTTATACCTTGTTATTATTAAAATAGATATAAAGTAACACCATAACACCTAGAAAAGTAAAAAAAAAATTGAATAAAGGAGTTTTGACGTAGTTCTCACGGTTCTCATGTAACAAGGGTTCTCATTTAAACCCCATCTTATACATATATATGTATATATATATTTTTTACTTTTTTTTTTTTTGATAAGGAAGGAAAGCAAGTTACATCATTTTTGCCAGGGAGTGAGCCTTGCTAACTCTCTCCCTACTAATTTTATTACAAACAACTGAACTAAAATGTGCACAAACTAAGTGAATATCCTCGATTACACTCTTGATATTATGGGGGGATGTGGAGGGGTTATATATTTTACTTAATGTACACACATTTTTGTTGGGTTTATAAGTAGAGATGCTTTAAAGTATTAGTGAAGCATGAAGGACAATTTGCTTGGTGTTGAGCAAAGTAGTTTTGACGGGGTCAACTTCAAATGGACATATCTCTCAAACTACTCATGATATTGAAGTGATTCAAGTTGGAGGTTAAATCTTGGTTCAAGATCTTTCCAACAAGTGGTCATAAACTTAATTATGTTGTGAAACGAGGAAGTTATGACTGTTTTACGAAGAATTGTCTGTGCTGATAACACACACAGCCATATGATACGGCTGTGTTGACTTGTTTTTAGAACTTGTTTAGTGCTTCTGTTTAGTTCTGTCTTGAGGAACATACCCGTGTTGGTTTTGACACACCCGTATTGCCTAGAAAAACATAATACACGTTGTGAATCTAACCGTTGATTAATGCTTTATGTTACCTAGTATAATTAAATACCCGTTGTGGTCGGTTTTGGCATGAAGTGAGACACAAAATCATACTCAAACACATTTCTAGGGTTTTCTAGAGTGAGAGAGAGTTTGATGGAGCATCCTACTATAGTTGAATGCTTGTATCATCTTCCACCTTAATTGATTAATCCATAGTGCTTGTTAGTGGATTTTTCTCCCGGAGCTCGGGTTTTTCACGGTAAATCTTATCTCTCTTGCAATTTCCTTTCTTAAACTTGGTTTGCTTGCTTGTTTATCTTGTTTGTTGATTGTTTGTGGTTAATCACAAATTAGTTAGCACACTTTAATTCCCAACAATTTTGTCATTTGTTTTTGAATGTATACATGTTATGTTGAAGTTGCAAATTTAAGTCTGTGAACTTATGTACGTAATTGGTGATACCCTTACTCTTTGACGACTCTTTGTCGAGCATCACAATTGCTTTTTTGAGCTCTTTGAAGGGCATGAACATTATGTGAAAAATTGTAAGACATCATTTCCCACCCTAGTCATCATATGTTGGAAATTTGCGACGGATTTAATGTCCGTCGGAAAGATTTCGTTGTAAATCGACGCTTTTTTTGTAGTGCGAAGAATTTGTCACAGGTGATATCGCGATCTACGATAAGTGCATTGGTTGGAGGACATTGAGGAGTGAAACAACATTATGTTGGTTTGGAGGAGTTAAAGGAGTAGGGCTTTGCGAACGTCTTAGACTATTAGATTTAGGCTATGTTCTTTTTGGATTAAATCGTAACTGAATTGAACTAAAAAGAGTTAAACTGATTTGAATTGAACTGAAGTAAACTAAAATGAAGTGGTAATTATAATAGAAATGAGGTGAATTGACTTGAACTTAACTGAATTAAAATGAATTTGTGAAAATTTTTGTACAGTTTTTAACTTTTAATATGCATATGTTTTGTTCATATTTCTAATTTTGTTGTACATTATTATACCATACACTTGGTTGTACAATACTTTGATCACTCATTATACTTAACTTTTTTCTTTATCATAAGTTAACTTTCTTAACAAAATATGTTTTTCACATTTTAACAAAATAAGAATTTTACAACCAAAAAAACAAAATACCCAAAATTAAATATATTCGATGAAAAAAAAATAAAAAAATAATTCAAAATTAAGATAATTTCTCGCAAAACAATCAAATAAGTAGTATACATTTTCTAACACTATGGGCCTCGTACGCTTTGATACCGTAAAATCTTTTGAATCCTTAAACCCTACCTCTCACCATCCTCCCTTAATACCGGCGAATTGGCGCCAAAACCGCCATTAAAGCATTCTTCAAAAACTTTCAACCACCTTCATCATATTCAATCCTTTCAATCTCTCTATTTTTTCCCATTAATTTCGGCAGCTTTAAACCATAATTAGCTATAATCAATCAAATTAGGGAAGATAAAAAGGCGTCGCTTTTTCCCCCAAATTCAATTAGCGAACTGAAGAATTACTTTCTCCGGCAAAAATGGCCTTCTGGGGTTAGTTATTTAGTTCACTTTTTCTCAAATTCTATCTTTTTTTTTTTAATTTATTTTTTATCCTGTATGTTTTACAGTATTTTTGAATTGCAATTAAAAAAACCCATATAAAAATTGTGCATTTTTATTTTATTCTATTAATTATCCTAATTTCTAGTTTAAATTTCTGGGTAATTAATGTTTGAGTCGTATTATTATCGCTATAATTTACTGAAATTATGATCGTTTGTAGGAGTTGAAATTAAAGCAGGAAAGCCATTTACTCTTACACCTGATAAATCTTGTGGAAGATTGCGAATTTCCCAGGTAAAAGGGTGTTATTTCTGCTGTAATTTCAATTATTAATGTAATCATTTATAAAGTTATAATCTTTAATAAAATGGTGACAACTTTTTTAAGGTTATGATTGTATAATTGTATAATTTGTTTAATTGTATTGGACTATTGGATATTGTAGGCTACATTAGGGTTTGGTTCATCTAACAACAAGTGCTTGGTTCAATGCAATGTGGGAAAGAAAACTCCTGTTATGTTGTGTTGTTTATTGCCTGAGAAAGCTGAGACATGTCATTTAGAATTGGAATTTGATGAGGCTGAAGAAGTTACTTTCTCTGTTGTTGGTCCTTGTGCCGTCTACCTTACCGGTTACTTCCTTGGCAATTCTAGGCGGATTCTTGCCGGGGATGATGAGTCGTATCCTTTGTCAATTGCCATGATATATGATTTTATGTTGTTAATAGGTTGATAGAGGTTATCAACTTATGATTATAGGCTTATAGCTCATTTGTTGATGACTTGATGTATGACTGTGATTGATGAAGTGTTTCCAAGTATACATATGTTTCTTGTATACAAATTTATATGATGCATTAGCTATTCAATTTTTGTTAGTGACAAAAGACCTTTGAATTGCTTGTACTTCCTTTGTTTTTCTTCTTGTTGCTTCAATACATGTTTTTTTTTTTTTTTTTTTTTTTTTTTTTTTTTTTTTTTTGTTGTGTGTTTTCCTTTGACGGTGATTTAAAGTGAATCATTCGGAGAAGATGTTGGTGTGACAGACTCGGAAGATTTAAGTAATGATGAGGATTATGAGCAGGATAGTTTCATTGACGATAGTGATCCAGAAGTGGTTTCTCCATCACCTTCTTCTAGCTATGAAAGTATGTTAATTTAACTGTGTTCCTTTTCATTTTCCCTAGGCTTTGCATCTTTTATGTTCATTTTTAATCTACTAATCTAGTTTTATTTCGATCTTCTAACCTAGTTGAAATTTGGTGCATGTATCTGGTGCAATTGGAGGGTGTCATTTTATTTATTACCTACGATTGAATATGCAAACCAATCCTATTAAAATGTCTCCCTTGAAATCTTAAACTAGTAATTTTTCCTTTGTTGTATATATTTTATAAGGCTTGAAAGATGTAGATACTTTGGTTGGCTAGCTGAGTTATTTGTTTTAAAAGATATTAAGATCAAGACATTTTTTGATAGTTGTTATTGGATTGAACATGCATCTGTTCATTTTAAGTTTGATGTTTGATGTTCATTTTAATATGTGTGCTTTTTGCAGAAAATAAGATGAAAAACGGCACAAAAAAGAAAAGCCGCAAGCGCTTGAAAAAGAAATATGAATTGAGTGAATCCGAAGATGATGGTGCTATTTCTTCAAAAAAGACTAAAAATGTGCCAGTTATTGAAATTGATGAGGAAGATCAGATGCCCATTTCCTCTCTTTCTGGAATTGCTAAACCGGGTGATAAAGATTCAAAAAGGTTATGATGCTGACTATGTTGTACCTTTCTGTACTAGTATACAGAAGTAGCCCATGCAAAGTACAAAGCATGATTATCTCTTAATTGAATTGTTTGTGCTATATCATTAGTAGTCACTGCTATTAGTTATTTAGATTATGCATTGATAACGCTATGAGATAATATTTTGATGAAAACCTTTTAAAATATAAATTTTACTGAAGATTTGATTTGAAATCATATGATTCGCTTGGTAAAGGTGACGGTTAATTAGGAAGTTGTTGCCTTTGTCTATATATAGGCATATAGCTGTATAAGCATATTTTTTAATGGTTATACCATTGTTTTGTTTACAAGTAAACAATAAATCATATCAGTGAGACCGCTCTTTTATTTCAAGTACCTGAGTCAGCTCAACATAATTATGAGATTTGTACCTGACATTTGATTATTAAGCTAGGCTCATCAGTGCTGGACTATCTTTGGTAGAAAGAAGATGTAAACAAGAGATAGATTGAGAAGTAGTAATGTGAGATATACTTGTGGGCAGGCTCCACATAAATTTTTTAACCTTATGTGTTTAAAACTTATAAGTCCATCAAGATGAATCTTTTTACTTTTGTGGGCAGGCGGGGCATCAAAACGATTTTCTAATACTTAGAGTATGAAGGATCTTTCTGTGCATTTATGTCTAAATTTAGGACTAAGTTCTGTGTTCATCTTTAAAGTCATTGTGTCTAATATTTACCCTTACTATCCACTTGTAAGTTGTGATTGTTTGAAATCAGCAATTAACAGTCTATGCTGTTACTCTCTGCTATGACTTTGTTTGAGGCATCAAATTCACATCTCTATTGGCGTTTAGAACTTTATACCAAACATGACTTTTGATTTGGGTCAGTGAGCGTGGAATTAAATTAGAGCCTCTTCAGCAGAATGGCTTTGAATATGTACTTAGACTAGTTTGTCATTGTGGTATTGGCTCTAATCATCTAGGGGCTTGCGCATGTGAAAGGATATGCACGTTTATGGTGTTCTCAGTATATCTTGCACTAGATACACTAATTTTAGGACAACCTGGTATGAAAGCAAGATGGTTGATACTTGAAAGACAGCTGTTTATGCAATGAAATTGTTATAATCGTGGAAGGTGAAGCAGAATTTGTACATGATACTATGATATCTGTGTCATTTGTTATTATTATGTAAATGATGGATGTGCATATTACTTGTCAGTGTGATTTATGTTGTCTGTATTATGTACCCCTAACATGTGAACATGAGATATTTGTTGCCTGATCGTCTGTTATTGCCTTTGTCTCTCCATTTTTGGCCACTACTACTCACTATGTCTATATTGTGTGGGGGCAATGCTGATTATTTCTAAATTTCCAGATTCTAATGTCTTTGATGCTTCGTACACTAGGTTGCTTAAAGAGTCCTACTCTTCATTATTGTCAGTATACTCATATTAATGGCAATGGCGTATGTACACCGTCTTTCATATGCCTCACTGGCTTTTGCTTTTGAGCTTTTGGTTGTGATGTGGTTTCCTTATGTTCTCATTGTCAATGTCTTTCTTTTGATTTTCATGTATAGAGCATAACATGATGAACTTATCTTCCTGCAGAAAGAAGCATCCTTTGTCTGGAAATGCAACTGATGATGATCAATCTGGAGATAAAAAGGTCAAGAAGAAGAGAAAGAATAACAAAGAGAATGAAACATTAATCGAAACCGCGAAACCTGTAACTGTTGCAAATAATGAGATTAATTCCGAGGAGGCTTGTGGAGGTGAAAAGAGCCGTGCAAGGACACTTTCAGGTGGATTGATAGTCGAGGATCTAAAAGCTGGTGATAAAGATGGAAAAGTTGCATCCTCAGGAAACAAGGCAAGTCTGATAACCATTTACTTCTTATGTACTAATAACTGTGGCAGTTGTCGAGATAATATATGACTTGGTTTGTATTCCAGGTCACTGTTCATTATACTGGTTCACTGAAAGAAGGGGGACAGATTTTTGACTCAACAACTGGGAAAGATCCTCTCAAATTTCGCCTTGGTATGCCATCTATATATGAGCAGTGAGCTATTTCCTGTACATTCGTTGTTACTAATGATCCTGTTGCATCATCTTTCAGGTAAAGGCAGAGTTATGGATGGACTCGATCAAGGAGTTGAGGGTAATGCACTGTGCTAACTGCTGGTTATTTTTCTATGAGAAAGTAGTCTTAAACAGTGATGCATATTCTTCCATTCAATAACACCTTTGAATTTCCCAAAATGCTGTATGTTTTCATTTTGTTTTAAAAGCTGTGTTGTATGCACCCCTAAAATGATCAATATGCTTTGGACTGTTACTATACATGTATTTTGTGGTTTAATACCTCAAAGGATATATTCAGTTATTCACTAGCTGTACAATTTGTTTTCTAGGTATGCGAGTTGGTGGTAAAAGAAGGCTTCAAATACCGCCTACATTAGGGTACTTGCATGCTTCTAAATTCATTTATATTGTACTCTTTCGCGGGGCATTCCCATGAATTTTTTCTTTCTCAAATAATTTATTTTTGTGAATATGCTGCAGATATGGAAGTGAAGGCACTAGTCGTGTACCCCCAAGCTCATGGCTAGTATTGGATGTTGAGTTGCTTCGAGTCCGCTGATAATTTTTGTATTTATGGTAGAGTTGCTCAGTATGAGCTCGCCAATCAATACTATCATATGTTTAACAGGGTAGATTTGGCAATTTTGTAATACATTATTGACTGATTGGAAATGTTGATTTGATTTATTGATAGATAGATAGGTAGATAGATAGATCATTTTTATATATGATGCTGATGGAGAATACATCAGAGTCAGTTTTGAGTTTCGGAGTTGAAGATGTTTTGGGGGCATCCAGTAGAGATTTATTTGGTGCAGTTTCATTTCTACTGGCTACATTCTTATGTAAATCGAAATGTTTTAATCTTCAGTTTTTAGTAAATTTTCTTGAAGTTTAGATTTATCTTCAGTTTTAGTTATCCTAACAATTTATGCCCAAACAAAGGCTAAACCTTTCAGTGTTTCACCAATATATTACCTACGTTCTAATTCTTGTACCAGGTAAACAGCAGTTATTCAATACTTCAACCCAAAAGAAAGCTTTGAGAACAAAAATTGCAGTCAGTATTTCAATCAAAAAGTTAAAAAAAAATTAAAAATAAAAAAACCATTGCAGTCAGCATTTTAATCCAAAACGAAAAAAAAAAAAAAAATGCGGTGAGCGTGGATCGAACACGCGACCTTCAGATCTTCAGTCTGACGCTCTCCCAACTGAGCTATCCCCGCTAGATATTATTAGTTGGATAGAGTTAAATAATATTTGATTAGATGACCAAAAGTCAAAATTGTGTTCCACCACTCTATAGTATACTGTATATTGGTATTATACGTGGTAACCAATAAGTAATACGTAGTAACTTAAAATTGATTAAGTATATATTAGTGTTGATTAAATAAAAAAATTGGCATCATGAAACACCTTATGCATGATCATTTTATGGGTGTTTGATGGCCTGGTTACTTCGGTTTAAAATTAATTCAGTTTCATTGTTATTTTATTTTATTAATTATTATGTTATTAATTAATTTGTTCTTAATATTATTTGTTCATATAAATATATATTTATATATATATTATTTTGTTCATAATATTTTTTTTCTTCCTACGTCGTAATATATTTTTTCATATTATTATTATTGTTGTTGTTGTTGTTTTGTATTTAGATTTAATTTGTTCATATTATTATTGTGTTCATAATATATTTATGATACATTAATCATCATTTTTTGTTTCATATATATACATTTACTAATTTTTAATTTTAAAGAAAAAAAATATTGTGAAACTATCATTTAGCAAATGAAATAGAAAAATAAGTGAAATATTATTTACAAAAATATTATTATACCACATAAGTGGATTACCGTTCACAAAAAATATGAAGATATATTACTAATTTTAATTCATAAACTACCAATAACAATTTTTTTGCTTAATAATTATTAAGCCGTAGTAGATTGATATCAAAATTATTACTATTTCATTACTCCATAGTTAAAAATCATTAATAGTTCGTTAAAAATCAATAATTATGAATAAATAATCAATAGTTAAAAATAAATAATCAATAATCAATAGTTAAAAATCAATAATCCATAATCAATAATCATTAATTTATAATAATAACCTTTAGTTCGGCTCAGTTCAGTTCAGCTGTTTTCAATCGAAGTAAAGGGTTGTTGTGTAACCCAAATGGTTGAAATGTGACATCAAGCTTTCTAGTTATTCCACCAAATAATTAGCTCCAAAGAAGCACTAGAAGATAATTGATAGCCGACAGGGGCGGTTTTGAGGGTGTTCAAGGTGGTCGACGGAACAGAGCCTCCAAATTTTAGGGGCTCCATAAATCGGTTATATATATTACGGAGTAGTTTCATAGTTGTACATTAAACGAATGTTGGAATAGTGGTTAAGTCATTTATAATTTACTTTAAAGACCCATGTTAAATTCTTCTCCTAAACAATTTTAATAACCGCTCGAAATACTACCAAGCTTATTTAATGCCCCTTATGTTTCTCCGCTCAACCCTCAAGTAAATTCTCAATTTATCAAATGCATTCTCATAAAACTCTCCATCTTCCATCTTCCATATTCAATTATCANGATATTATTAGTTGGATAGAGTTAAATAATATTTGATTAGATGACCAAAAGTCAAAATTGTGTTCCACCACTCTATAGTATACTGTATATTGGTATTATACGTGGTAACCAATAAGTAATACGTAGTAACTTAAAATTGATTAAGTATATATTAGTGTTGATTAAATAAAAAAATTGGCATCATGAAACACCTTATGCATGATCATTTTATGGGTGTTTGATGGCCTGGTTACTTCGGTTTAAAATTAATTCAGTTTCATTGTTATTTTATTTTATTAATTATTATGTTATTAATTAATTTGTTCTTAATATTATTTGTTCATATAAATATATATTTATATATATATTATTTTGTTCATAATATTTTTTTTCTTCCTACGTCGTAATATATTTTTTCATATTATTATTATTGTTGTTGTTGTTGTTTTGTATTTAGATTTAATTTGTTCATATTATTATTGTGTTCATAATATATTTATGATACATTAATCATCATTTTTTGTTTCATATATATACATTTACTAATTTTTAATTTTAAAGAAAAAAAATATTGTGAAACTATCATTTAGCAAATGAAATAGAAAAATAAGTGAAATATTATTTACAAAAATATTATTATACCACATAAGTGGATTACCGTTCACAAAAAATATGAAGATATATTACTAATTTTAATTCATAAACTACCAATAACAATTTTTTTGCTTAATAATTATTAAGCCGTAGTAGATTGATATCAAAATTATTACTATTTCATTACTCCATAGTTAAAAATCATTAATAGTTCGTTAAAAATCAATAATTATGAATAAATAATCAATAGTTAAAAATAAATAATCAATAATCAATAGTTAAAAATCAATAATCCATAATCAATAATCATTAATTTATAATAATAACCTTTAGTTCGGCTCAGTTCAGTTCAGCTGTTTTCAATCGAAGTAAAGGGTTGTTGTGTAACCCAAATGGTTGAAATGTGACATCAAGCTTTCTAGTTATTCCACCAAATAATTAGCTCCAAAGAAGCACTAGAAGATAATTGATAGCCGACAGGGGCGGTTTTGAGGGTGTTCAAGGTGGTCGACGGAACAGAGCCTCCAAATTTTAGGGGCTCCATAAATCGGTTATATATATTACGGAGTAGTTTCATAGTTGTACATTAAACGAATGTTGGAATAGTGGTTAAGTCATTTATAATTTACTTTAAAGACCCATGTTAAATTCTTCTCCTAAACAATTTTAATAACCGCTCGAAATACTACCAAGCTTATTTAATGCCCCTTATGTTTCTCCGCTCAACCCTCAAGTAAATTCTCAATTTATCAAATGCATTCTCATAAAACTCTCCATCTTCCATCTTCCATATTCAATTATCATCAAATATTTTTGGATTGAATTGATTTTCGAACATATTTCCCAATTTTTCTTATATATTTGTTATCAATTCTTCCTGTTTTACAAATAAAAAAGCAATTTTTTATAATGTAATGAACTGTATTTATGAAAGAAACATTGTGTACTGAATCTATTGAATAGCTAGAGGACGTTATTTTTACAAGTTGCACGGGGTCTCGTAAGTTTTATGTCATTGTACCCCTATTGATAGGCAGCAGAACTGCAGAAGTGAATCCTAAATTTGTAGTAAAAATTTGTTAGGCGAGTTTAATCAATGCACACATATTTTCTAATAGCATGCATCGATAATCACTTTAAGATTAATAAATATTCATAGGTGCTTAAACTGGTTGTCCAATATTTAGTCTTTACTTTATGTGAAATTATGCTTTTCTGGTCATATAAACAATAAATTAGTTCATGATTAAAAATATTTTTTTGTACTTCGTATATTTTTTATTTTTTTATTTTTTCCCTAAGTGAGTTGAAGGGAGAAATTTAACTTTACTACGACAATAAGATAATTTAGACAAATGATTGATTTTTTATGGGTTTATATAAATAACTTTAGCAGTAACTTGAAATCTAAGTTACATGGACAGTTGGACACAACTATTTTTGTCTCTATACCTGTGTCAACACGACATGAAGCGGACATGGATATGAAATACATGTCGGACCTGTGTTTAAAACTAGGAGAATGTTCCCATGTCCCAAAATTTTAGGTTTGAAAACAGACACGGACACGTGTATGACACTTCTAGACGAGTCCATAAAATATCTTATGAGACTTTATTACAAATTCTGTGAACATAATATGCTAGTAGGCTGAAGTACTGGTAAACCATTCATTATTATTGTCTTTTAATTATGAAGACCCAAAACTTTAAATTGATGCTATGTATTATGAATATATCATAAGAAGTACATGTTTAGATTTCACAGTTTTGGATTCTAAAATGTAAATTATTACTCGATATTACATATCCAAGTTCTAGGGGTCGGGAAATCATCATAAACTTGCTACGCTTTATACATTAAATTGTAATAGTAAACAAGTCATCATATATCATTAGTAATTTTACATACATACATATATTGTATGAATTTAATTGGAAGATTTTCAACGACATTGATTGAGATCGACTCACTCCTTAGTTTATTTTCCTTTTTCAGAGCAACGATATTATTGTTACTTTTCCGGAAGGAGGAAAGTACAACTGTCTTAAACAACACCTAAAAATCGTGAAGGTTTCAATTTGAATCCGATACCAAAGGGTGGGCTGGGTGGAACACGAGTTTTTGAATTCTTGGAATTCCTGTTGAAACACGGGCAAGTGCTTGAGAAGTTGTCGATTAGATTGCACACTGGAAACGAATGTGAAGATGACAAAACTACAAACAAGGTTCAAGGGAACCATAAATTGTTTGGGCTCTCTATATATAAAATGCTGTCAAGCCTCCCAAAGTCTTCACCAAATGTTGTGATTCAAATAGATTAATTAAGTAGCTAGTATACACTGCACTCTACATTTAGAGCAACCATTTTATTATTATGCAGGTGCCTAGCTTCAATTCTCTTTCTGATTTATATCATTGTTTGATTTCGAAATTAGGGAACAAATTAAAGGTTATATTTATTGGATTTAAGATACTTGAAATTATATTTGTGGTTGTTTTTTGTTTATTATTCATGAGTTTATCTATTTTGTAACAAGAAGATGATCATGTATGCCACTGATGATCTACATCTTCCATGTGTGATAATGTGAAGGTCACGAATTAAGTGAGTGTGATTATGTACGTTGTTTCCCTAATATGTAATGAGACATAGATTGACCACATATGACTCAACTTAAATAGAGAAGTGCTCAAAGCTACAAAAGTCTTAGAGCATCCCCAATAATAGACAACAATAGACAAACCTCACAGAGGTTCATGCATAAGACTTAATAATGCAACCTTTTGTTTTATTTTGTTTTTATTATAATATTTTTCTCTAAACAAAATGCAACATATGCAAATACAAAGCTCTTCTTATTTTCAGACCTCTCCTAATCATGAACCTCAAACCCATGAATAACAATATTAAGGGATTTGTTTATGAACCTCAAAAGGTGAGAACAAACCCATGACAAACCCCTTATTGTGGATGCTTTGAAAATGCAAACCATTTCATTTTATTTTATTTATTGAAAAAAGGTTAGTTAAAAAGACTATATCCTCCATCGAATATAATTCGCTCATTGTCATCAACAAAAGACCCGCATAAAAAACATGAGATATATCAATAGCTATATAGTACTTATTTTATCAAATCAATTCAGATAACATTTTTTGTTTGTTTATGGTTATTTATTTACTACGTGAGAAAGAAAGTAATTTGTATGAAAATGTAAAAGAATAACATGAGAAAGAATGTAATTATAGAGCATAAGAAACCATAAATGAAAATGACAGGTAAAAAACTTGTATTTGTTACACGGATTGATTTCTAATTCTTGAATTATATTCATCATATTATTACGTATATATATAGTTAGAAATGTATTTAATGAAAGATGCCCATGGAACAACCGATTTTCTGATACAAGTGTACGACCAAAGACCAAAAAAAAAATCATTAGAGCCAAAACTAATTGTTACCTCACTTGATGATTCAAATTAACATTTTTTTAGCTCTTTCATTTTTTACTACTCGTATATTTTAATAGAGTAGCTAGCTCTTTAGGTTATATAAGTTTTACTTGTATTTTTTTACTATAAAAGAGATGTACATAATTCCTAGGTTATATAAGTTTTACTTGTATTTTTTTACTATAAAAGAGCTGTACATAATTCCTATTTTCATCATCCTTAATTTTTCACTATTATAATCCTTAAGTTGTGATGTGTGGTAAAAAACATATCTTATCGTATTATTTAATTTTTTTTATTTTTATTTTTTTTTATAAAAAATCGTGCATTGCATGAGACCAAAGGCCCCCAAACACTAATCTACTCCAATCTATAATAATAAGTCAATAAACTACGGAATAATTTAGTTCAAAAAAATAACATGAATATTACAACACATTAATTACAGGCTTTCTATGACAAAATTGGCCCTATTCTTTCCGACTTATTTCAGCTCAATAGCAAACAGGCCTAATTCGTATCCCAAACAATCCGTCCCTTACCCATAAACAACAATACATAAAAACCCCCAAAAAACCAAAACCCTCTATTCTTAAAAACTTTCTCCTCACTACTGCAAACCTTAAGCTTCCATGGCGGCAACCATCAACGAACCTTCCAACGGTAACTCCTCCTGCAATCACACCGTCAACAACGACTACCTCTCAATCGTCATTCCAAAGCGAATCTCTCTCTTCGAAGCATACAAAGCTCAACAACAACTTCAACGTCTCTCCATTTCCGGCGAACCTATAAAGTCTTCCTTCCTTCTTCTTCACCGTGTCAATTTCTTCTTCATTCAATAACATTTGACCTAAAAAACTGATTAATTTTCTTCGATTTTTTGACTGTAAATGCAGGATTACTTTGCCTGACGGAAGCGTAAAGGAAGGGAAGAAGTTTGATACGACGCCGTACGATGTTGCGGTGCAAATTTCGAAGAGTTTAGCGTCGAATGCTTTGATTTCGAGTGTTAATGGCGATCTATGGGATATGCATCGCCCGCTTGAAGGTGACTGTAATTTGAAGCTGTTTACGTTTGAGAATGATGAAGGTAGAGATACTTTCTGGCATTCTAGTGCTCACATTCTTGGTCAGGTATTTTATTTTATCTTCAATTTCAATTTCGATTATTTTTCGAGAATTTTATTGTTTTGTGTTGTAATTTGGAATGATGATTGTGATTTGATTGATTTTTGTAGTCGTTGGAGAAGACATA
Source organism: Suaeda aralocaspica (assembly GCA_016808085.1). Lineage (NCBI taxonomy): Eukaryota > Viridiplantae > Streptophyta > Magnoliopsida > Caryophyllales > Amaranthaceae > Suaeda > Suaeda aralocaspica. Next base: position 579,600 of record PYUH01000490.1, read on the forward strand.
TGGATGTCAGCTTTGTATTGGACCGTGTACTACTCGTGGCGAGGTGAGTTTCTTTATTTCTGCTCTGATTTTATGTTTTTTAGCTTGAGTTGATTGTGTCTGGTTTTCGATTCGCTAATATGAAATGAATTGTGTGGGTGGAATTGGAGTTCATGGTTATATGTGTAGTGTTTTGGATATTTCAACTGAATTTACATTTGTTAAATGGTGATTTGGTGAAATATTGATTGTTTTATGTGATGATTCATAATAAGGATTTTTTTTTGTAATTGAGTTCTAGGAGTGTATTCGCATCGAGATTTGGTGTAGGAGAGTTTGATTTTTGATCAGAAGTTTGGTGCTTTTGTGTACTAGGGAGGCAATTTGGGAAATTGTGGTCGAATGTACTTGAATAACGCTTTCAAATATACGATCTTGTGCTCTATTACTCAGATTGAGGACCTTAATGGTGCATTTTTCAGTTTGGTCTGCTGTAAGACCAAGGACTGTTAGACCAAGGAAGGAATGCAAAACTAAATGTGATAGCTAGCTAGAATCTGCAAGATTTCTCGAGTTATCAAGAGATATAGCTTATGAGTTACACTATGAAATTGTGGGAAATCACTTTAGAACATAGTTTGAGCAAATGCATTATTTTTTCAGAGAAAAGTTTGGGTTTTTGCTAGGATGATTTGAAGCAATTTATCGTATGGGACATATCTTCAAGTACTTTATATGGCAAGAAAGAAGGATTCTTGCTTGGTGTTTGTGGAAGCCATTTTCATTATGGAAATTTGTTGTTAGAGTTATACACAAATCACAATGATCATTACACAAGATTGAAGTCATTCAAGCCGAGTTTTGGCTTTGTTATACTTTGGAGTGCTTTAGATAGGGCTGCACATTGTTATACTCCTTAGTCCTTGTATCTAAAATAATTAGTTGGTTAAATGTTAACTGTGTATCAAAGATGTTGGAGAGTTACAATTTCCATTTAGGAAATAGAAAGTTGGTTTCTTTTTTAGGAGGGAGAGGCATATAAATTTGAGTTCGTTATGAAAGCCTGTTTTAAATCTCTTTTCCTTTGTATTTCATGATAATTATTCCCCTAATACCGCGGATTTAAACATATTTTTGTCAGAGCTTACCATCTTTTGCAACACATTTTGGACAGGGTTTCTACTATGATGCATTTTATGGAGAATCGAGCTTGAATGAGGACCACTTCAAAAAAATTAAGGAAGGGGCAGAACAAGCTGCTAAGGTATTATGCTAGGTGCTTGTTGGAAAATGGCTCATCTGTTCTTCAACTTATCCTTATTCACTATGTTTTTATGTAATTGCTCATTGGTGCTTACTAGTTACTATGCATCTTACCTATGGATGTTTATTAGAATTGCTTTGCCATTTGGAATCTTTGTACCATTATTATTTTTTATTTTTTAATTTTTTTAATTTTTTTTATCTGCAGGAGAAACAGCCATTTGAACGGATTGAAGTGACAAGACAACAAGCACTTGAGTTATTTTCTGACAATAGATTCAAGGCAAGCTGGGACATTTACTACATGCAACTGTTTGGGGGAGGGCTGGAGGAGTTTGTTGGTTGAGAAGCCTCATGATGAGCTTTTTTCATAAGCTTCCCAATTCACACTTTTTTTTTATAATTTTAATAATACTGTAGTTGCTTTGTGTATGTTTTTAGGTTGAAATCATCAATGATCTACCCGAAGACAAAACAATAACAGTATATAGATGTGGTGATTTGGTCGATCTTTGTCGTGGTCCCCACATACCCAATACATCCTTTGTGAAAGCCATCGCTTGCTTGAAGGTGATGTCTAGTTGGCTGCTGTTTTGAAAGTTGCCCATGCAATGTAATATAGTATCTAATTGTCTAGGTGTCTCTTTTAATTGAGCAGGCTTCATCTGCTTATTGGAGGGGTGACAAAAATAGGGAAAGCTTGCAAAGGGTTTATGGAATTTCTTATCCTGATCAAAAACGTTTGAAGGTACTTGATAGCTTAGTTACGTTTGCCTGGGCTCTTTAGATATCATTTGTGCGTTTAGTTTGTGGTATTTTTTAAGAGCTTATAAATGATGTTTTGTTCCTATGATATGCTTATGGGGAACTTATCTCTTTGTAGTTAATTTCGTGCCAAATTTTTTTTAAGCAATGTTAACACGCACTGCTCTTTCCTTCTCTCCTTAGTAACTTGTTTAAGACGCATGGTATAAGTTCTATTTCTTGCAGTACCTGTTGTTTGATTTTATATTCTCGGTGAGGAACATTTAAAAATGGTTTAGTTTTCATTGTGACCTTTTAACTATTTTTCTTACACCATCCTAAGTGGCTCTCTCTTTTTTTATTTAAATTTACAAAACATAATAGAAGATGGGTTTGTTTGGTGTGCATCATCGCATTTTGCATTATATTAGCTGATGGCTCTTAAATATATATACTATATTTTTTTTCATCAGGAATATCTAAAACAGCTGGAGGAAGCAAAAAAATACGACCACAGAATATTGGGTGTAAAACAAGAGCTTTTCTTTTGTCACCCACTTAGGTATTCAGAAGTGAATATCCATGGCTGTAAGTAATGATATATGAAGTGATATGTTATGAATTTGCTCTTTTCTTAATTTCAGCCCAGGAAGCTGGTTTTTTCTTCCACTTGGTGCCCGGATATACAATAAGTTGATGAACTTTATTCGAAGTGAATATAGGAATAGAGGCTATGAGGAGGTTATTCTCAACTTAGTTTCCATATTCATCAACTATGAATTTATGCTTCTGTTCTGGCCTAATGATGTTAACCTGATATTAGGTAATAAGTCCGAATATCTACAATATGCAACTATGGGAAACATCTGGGCATGCTGCAAACTACAAGGAGAACATGTTTGTGTTTGAGGTGAGCAGTCCATATTCATGATCACTTGGTCAGCCAATACAACATTTGTTGTTCCTGTATAAACCCTTTTCCCTTATAACAAGTGTGTAATTATCACTCACAGCTTACACCTAGTCACTTATTAAAACAACTCACAACTTATCTAATACTAATATTACTTCGTAGCTTGTAGTAGAATGATTTTGTTGAATGGAGTCTGCTCTATGCAAGTATAAAGCATTGCCATTCTGAGATGTAGTGAACATATTTTATGTAGTTGATCAATGGAATTGTCTTCGTGTAGAAGATATTTTGGATCTCCCCTCTGATATTTTGGAGAATTCTTGCTCTCACAGATAGAGAAACAGGAGTTTGGACTTAAGCCAATGAATTGTCCCGGGCATTGTTTGATGTTTGAGCACAGAGTGCGTTCATACAGAGGTATTTAATTGATGATGGACATTTGCTACATTATACAAATTGTTTGTTCATTATATTTTTTTTTTGGAATCCATCTGCATCTAGGACATAGTTATGAAATTTGGCTTCTAGAATCTAGGCTAATTGCTTGTAAAGTTTAATATGCATGTAAATATATTATATAGTAAATACTTCCACATTAATAATTTTCACAGAAGTGGCCATGGTGAGAATTAATAATGGGATCTAGTGCATGTGAGTTATAATTAAGTCATGTGATCTCATCCTTAGTGACTAGCGCCTAGCACTTGCTTCTGTATAATTTCAAATTCTGTCTAAATTGGAATGTGTCGCCTTGTGACTGCTGATTATAAGTTCCGCCAAATTATTTGTACCAAATACAGAACTTCCACTCCGCTTTGCTGATTTTGGAGTGCTGCACAGAAATGAGGCCAGCGGTGCGCTTACTGGATTGACTCGTGTTAGAAGATTCCAGCAGGTACAAACAGTAGTTTGTACTTAACCTTATACTGCTATTTTATGGAGTTAGCGTGCTGCTTTCTCACATAATTTTTTGTCCAAGGCTTTCATGCTCCTACCTTTAATTATTTTTGGACTTTTTTTTTATGGGAAATTGAGTTGTTTTTCATTATATTATGAATGATTGGTTCAGGATGATGCCCATATCTTCTGCAGGGAAAGCCAAGTAAGTTGAGTTTGCTAAGATCATTTTTTTTCTTTTATTTTGCATTTTTTGAATAGCTATCTGATGCTGGTAAATGCTCAGGTGAAAGCTGAAGTCAGATCAGCACTGGAGTTTATCAACTATGTGTATGGAAAGTTTGGGTTTACTTTTGAGCTAAAGCTGTCAACCGTATGAGATTCTTTTCTTATTTCTGTATTTAATTCTATCCATCATATGCAGTATAACAGTTTCTTGTTGCTGTTTTAACTTTCTCAGTCAGTTTTTTTTTTTTTTTTTTTTTTTTTTTTTTTTTTTTTTGCTATTATTTTTTTTGGCTCTGTGGCTTGTCATTTCTCTGCTTTTCATGAACCAATTTTGTCAAATACCAAAACCTGAGAAACAGGCAATCAATTGCTGCATTGTTAACCAATATCTTTTATAGCCTATTCTGTCCCTCCAAAGACAATCATTTGTTGTGTTTTGGGACATTTTTATATAAATTTACCTGCTCTCTTACTTTTCGTATCTCTCGAAACCTCAGAATTTTTTTTTAGCAAGGCTGAATTATCCTTAGTATCTTTGTAGAACTTAAGCCAAGTATAATAGTAGATGATGAGTCCATTTTGAGGAGGATGTATAGATGTGTATTATAAGGAGGTTTTCACTATAAGTGTCAAGAAATCACTAGCTTTGCTGAGCAGTAGTGTTTGGGAAGAGAATAAGATTTACAACAATTGTTTTGATTATATTTTTGGGACAATCTCAGGTTCTCATATTTCTTCAGCCTATTGAGATCTTGAATCTTGACAAAGGTTATGTTAATGGGCTAGGCAATGTTTCATTCGAGCTGCTGGTTCATGGTGGATTAAGGAAGATGAATTTTCAATGCAGTGTTGGCAGTTGTCAAAAGAAGGGAGTACTAAAATAGAATTCACTATAGGGAAGCACATCTCTTCTGTTAGTTTTGATGAACAAATGGGGGAATAGAGATTTGATGTTGTTTAGCAGAGAGAGGGATCAGGCAAAGAGACGCAACCTATTTTTATTCTCAAGCCAGAAACAGTCCAATCACTTAAGAAATGGAATAATGAAGCTCTAATTTTAAAGACTGAGTCCTTGGTGTTTACCAAAGCCCAAAACGAGTAGATGGAGAAAATCTAAAATTGTAGGACTGACTTGGACTCCTATTTTTTCTGAAATTATTTTTGTGCTAATTAAATTGCACATAAATGTACAAATTTTTTCAATATAAGTAATAGATTCCAACCCAATAGCTTGCATCAAGAACAATAAATCTGAACAAGTTTCTTCTATCTCTAGAAATTGAATTAGGACTAAAAACTTTGGAGAGGTATAATAGGTTGAAGATGAAATGAATGTATGGTGAAAGTGAGCTAAAGATGAGGATCTATTTGTATTTATTACTTTTTTAGCATGGATTGTGTTAGAATGGATTTATGAGTCACTGGGATAGTCATTGATCTTCTGTATTTGCATTTGCTCTGTAGCTGATCTTTCAACCAAGAAAAATCTATCCCTTTTCTTCTAGATTTTTGCTTTTTTTTTCAATATAAATTTTATGCCTGTGTACTAAGAGAAAACACACACGCACACACACTCATTCAAATTGTTACTTGCTGCTGTAAACTATCACCCTATCGTTTTATGTAACAGGGTATTCAGACTCATGTTTGTGTGAGAATTGGACACAGTCGAAATTGAATTTGTGGTCTCGTCTCTTTTTGTTTCTTCTGAAATCTAGATCTGTTTATTTTGCTCATATTTTTTCCACATGATGGGACTTAAGTTGAAAACAAGAGAATTACTGTTTGTATAGTTTGCTTTACAAATATTTAAAAGATTGGTCAAAATGTTTTAAGTTGATATGCATGATTTCCTATGGTTCCTTTATTGATGTTCTTTCATTGGATTGAGTTTAATACAATTTTAATATAACTAAATATGCAGAGACCAGAGAAATACTTAGGAGAAGTAGAGGTTTGGGAAAAGGCTGAGACTGCACTTACAGAAGCTCTGAATGAGTTTGGTAAGCCATGGCAGGTAAACAATCACCCTTTTAATCCTCTTTGCTCCCCCAATTCAATTTCTCTAATGCTCCCTCCCTCTCAGAAAGGAAAATAGCATGGAATCAGTATTTTCTGTTGTGGAACTAATATACCTGATAAAGAATGAATCTATGGTTAGAAGTTATATGGATAGAGTAAATGTCTTGCTCCACGTGTCTGGTAAATTTAGTGCATCAAGTCAACTTGTAACTTTTAATGCACTGTGAGTCTGTGACGGCCTATAGCTGATTTTGTGAAAGGACTTTAAAATGTTCTTATGTAATGGTGTTAGCACTCTTCATCTTTAAAATGCTGTATTGAGCTTGTTATTTTTGTTGGTTTTTTTTTTTTTTGTATTTCGGAAAACCTGTTGAGTAGATTGACACTTAAAGCGAGTATTTAAGTCACTGACTCAGTCTCTTTGTTCAATCTGCTGGGATTCCTTTTTTGGAATTTACCTGTGCATGCTTGGTTTATGTTCGTACTGAGCTTTATTCAACAGCATCTATTTAATTCTGATAGGGGACTGTGCGTTAGTAATTTAGTATATTGCTAGATGGAGGGAAAGTGGGGCACAAAAGTAGTGGAACTTCGAAAAAAAAGGAGAGGAGATCAAGGTTAATGTGTGATTCTATGTCAGCCTTGGGATCAATTCCACTCGATATTTTTTTCTAATTTCGACAAAGCTAACATCATTGTTTGTGTATATTGGGCTTATTGGGTTTGGGGTGAAAATCAGGGTTTATTGGGTTTGGGGTGAAAATCAGGGTTTATTGGGTTTGGGGTGAAAATAAGGGTTTATTGGGTTTGGGGTGGGCAGAGGGAAGAGTGGTGAGTGCAAGCATCATTCTGGTCAAATGTGGTGCATTAGATTTCTTCTATTCTAGTTATGTATATTTGGGCTGTATTTCAATTCTTCCACATTGCTAATATAACTGCCTTTAATACAGTTTGTGAAGAGTTTACAACTTTATAAATCATCTGTTCCATTTGTTTTCAATCATTTTCTTTTTGCATGCTTATTTCCTATTGCCTTTTTTGCATAGATATACTTATGCCCTGAAGCAGTACTGCTTCTTTTATGATTGAAATTAAATCCTGAAGTATTGCTTGAACTTCTGTAATGGGTTCTTTTTTCCATCTCCCACTTCATAAAGAAAACAAAATTGCTTGGGTTTTATGGACATGTGTACACTTTTATCTTCTTGCGATAGCGTTTCATGTGTTTCCAATGAGTGATGGTGCGGAATGATTGTATGTACAATGCATGAATGTTTTGGCGTGGGAAATTTTAATTGTCTCATGAGATGATGCCTTTTTGTATGATTGTGCAAAGTGATAAAAAAAAAGAGAAACTGTTGCATGTGGTCATTTGAAGGGCTCGCATTCTGTTTATCTTTTTCATTACTGCATTTGGATTTATTCTTTTGACAATTATTCGTAAATGGTATTTTACAGTTAAATGAAGGTGATGGTGCATTTTATGGACCAAAGATAGATATCAGTGTTTCTGATGCCTTGAAGAGGAAGTTCCAGTGTGCAACATTGCAGGTTTGTTGTGTTTGGCTTCAAATTATTGTAGATTAATGATATTTTCATGTTACTGTCTGATATTATGAATTTGATTGCAGTTGGATTTTCAACTTCCATCGCGATTTAATCTATCTTACTCAGCGGAAGATGAAGCTAAAAGGGAACGACCTGTGATTATCCATAGAGCCATTCTCGGTTCTGTGGAACGAATGTTTGCCATTCTCTTGGAACACTTCAAAGGAAAATGGCCGTTCTGGCTTAGTCCACGGCAAGTTATTGTATGCACTGTTTCTGAAAAATCTTCAGCTTATGCTCGTGAGGTAATGGAAATCTTAAATATTTAGTCGTATACTTTGCTTTTAGGTGCTCATTTCGGGTTTTATTTAATTTTTTGTTTGTGTTTTAAGTATCAGGTTGTATTTCTCTCATCTACATACATCTGCAAGAATGTCTCCGTTCATATCGACATATCCTATATTCTGCTACATGTTATGAACTTATGTATAATGTCTAAAGTAAAAAAAACTCTCCTTAAAATTTATGTAGGTATGCGATGTGATCCACAAGGCTGGATATTATGTTGATGTAGATACAAGTGATAAAACAATCAACAAAAAGGTGAGCAGTTTTAGGACTATTTTTTTTATTCTCGTTATTGTTCATGCTTATTTCTCTTGTATTTCTTGTGTTGGTGGTAGTAAGTTATCTATTATTATCTAAATCATTTTTCATAAAGTATGTGTTAGGTATTTATTTTTGTTTGTACTAGCATATTATGATTTACTGCGAAAACTCTGCGAGCTTTCTCCCTGTATGTATCAATTGAACTTGAAAATGCAGTACAAAGTATAATCTATGAAGTTGAAGTTGTCGTGAGAAAGATGGTCAATCCAATGTTCTTTCATGATATTACTTATTTATTAGATCATTAGAGGAATGCACTCAATTTATGTGAAACTTGTTGATTTATTTATTTATTTAGCGAAGAAAAAAGTAGTATTGATGTCATCCCATAAAGCTGCCTGACAATGTATGAAATTCTGAAAATTTGAGCTTTTGCAGGTAAGAGAAGCTCAGATGTCACAATACAACTACATACTGGTAGTTGGGGAGAAAGATGCAGAAAACAAAGTGGTAAATCCTTTGGTCAAATTACCTATTTTGGTGCATCTTTAAGTTGCATTTTGCTATCATCCTATTAATGCTTATAGCATTAATTTCATCATGGGGTTATTATCTCATAGGCCAGAATCTTTCCTTTTCCTATTTCAACCTAATGATGTCCTAGTTCTATAAATTAATTATGGGATCATTATTCATTATCTCAGAGTTATAGGGCAGTATCGTTCAATTTCCTATTTCAACCTAGAGGGGTCCTAGTTCTATAAATTAATTACGTACTTGAATTAAGCATAGTTATACTGTTTTCTGTTTGGAATTCATGTATATTTACCTGTTGAATACATGTATACAGGTGACTGTAAGGGTGAGGGATCAAAATGATCATTCACCTATGTCAGTGGAGGATTTACTTAAGCATTTTGTTGAAGAGGTGGAAGCGTTCCACTAGGGCTCAGGAGATTTTTCGGACAGCGTTAACATTATAGTGGAGTTTTGTTGATTTAAACCAGTAATAATCTTTTTGTATGATAATTTTAAGCAACTTGTAGATCCTTGTTTTTGAACAAGTAGACAATTTATGGCAAATCTATTCTTTGAGAACTTAAGATCATTGAATTGATTTCTATATATGTTTGATTCATGAATTCATCTTAATGTGACTACAATTCTATTTATTTGATTCATACTTCTATACTGTGATCTTGCGGGGTTTGTATGTGGCATTGCGTAGAAAGTCTTGCTTGTCATGTGATTCATGAAACTTTAATACCCTACCTTATATTTATTTGTGTTTATTGTTTAATTTATCTTATGAAAAATTATATACTACCTCCGTAAACATTTATTTGCAACATTTATCAAATGAAAGTCACTAATTATTTGCAACAATTCTCTTTCTTTCCTTTTTTAGATAACTTTTTTTTAGTAGGCTAAATTGCCCCTCATTAAAATCTCACCACCAACCACTGCTCCTCTTTCAACTCACCATTGATAACCACTTCTCTCTCCTCCCATCACTGACCACCACTTCTCTCTCCTTCCTTCACCCCACTACTACTCATCGTCGTACCACATTTTATACTCTCATACCACGAAAATCAGTTGTGGTTTATGGTTTTAGGGTTCAAGTCAGATCGGGTGGTGGTAGTGGGTTCGAATGTTGATGGTGGTGGTTAATAAGTGTTCGAAGTTGACCTGGGTGTTTTAGCGTTGCTGGTGGTGTTAATGGGTTCGAATGGTGTTGCTAGTGGTATTGATGGGTTCGAATAACGGTGGTGATTAATGGGTTCAAGTGTTGGTGGCGTTTAATGGGTTCGAATGCTAGCGGTGGTGTTAATTGATTCGAACTTGATGGTGGTTGGACTTGTTTTTTCGATGGGTGGGTTACTTGGTTTTTGGGTGGATGGTTCTTGTGATGGTTGTTGTAGGTGAGTGCGGGCGTTTTTCTGGATCGTGGGTGGTTTGAATTCTGGGTTGCATGTGCTCCGGTGGTGGTGCTCGTGGTTTTTTTTTTCGAACATTGGAAGTAGATATGGGGTGATTGTTGTAGGTTCAAAACTATGGTGTGGTGGGGGCCAAGGGGGTCTTGGTGAAGGTAGTTTAGTAATTCTGCGTACCTACAAAAATTTCCTAGAACTACGCAAGCACCCAATTGCTGTAAATAAATGTTTTCGGAGGTAGTATACAAATTATATGGTCAATACTTACTATCGATGACTTATGACCCTGCTAGCCTACGAACAGTGCTAGGCTAATGTTGAAATATTTTCGTTTCACCTATGAGCTTTTGTATCACTTAGTCCTATATATTCATTCAACCTCTCTTTGAAGGTTTGTTAACTCAACTCTTTCCCGCCCCTTCCAACCTCACCCAATCTCTTTCTTTCCTTCCTACTCTCATGGATTATAGTTTGTAAAAGAAAGTTTTATAGTTAAAAATATGAAATTTAAGGTTTTAAGTTGCAACAAAATTAAAAAAAAAAAAAAAAAGGTTTCACTTTTTGCATGATACATTGATATACCTCAAGTGTATCAAAATGTTTTTTATTTTCACATATGGTATCTTTCAACTGATATTTTTAATTAATTTTAACCAGCTCGTTAATTTTACTAGCCGTTTCTCTCTCTTTTTCATCATTATGTTTACCCCTCTACTTGCGCTCTCTAGCTACTATTTGATAACATAACATGATCATTCGTTCATACCTTATTACCATGTTTACCCTCTCTGCTAATTGATAATCATTCATTCCTATCATCTATAAATTACTGTGGTTTTGTGAAAAGTTTGGTCATTGAACTTTTATGTCAACCTCATTTTTCCTAAGAGTATTTTACGTATAAGCAAGCATTAGTCCACAACTAACCAACTTCTTGTATCTTTAATAGGGAGGGCATCAAGACGGGCTTTGTTTTCTGTTGCCTCCTCATGTTAGTATCCGGAGTTTCATCCATGGAGCTCGATCTCGGAACAATACTACAACAGTTCATACCCACAGTTGGCCTGGCACTCTACCATTACAGAAGAGGCAGAGTGTTTTGAAGAACGAGTCTAGGATGGGTGCTTCGCTCCTCCGGCTTCATTTTCACGATAGTTTTGAACAATACTACAATGCATGACTCAAGTGTTTTAGCGAAATGTTGTTTGACAAAAGCCTTTTATGACCCCATATAAAATTTTAAGCTTTTTTTTAATGACCCCATAACCCCCATGACTCACAAAGCTGCTCGGACTTCGTCTTGTTTTCGCCCTGTTTTTATAACAGGTGTTGTAGTTGACCTTAGGACACACCTCACTTAATTTCAGACTCTAAAACCTTATTAAATATTCTTCTAAAGGAAGTTACTATATAATTGTTTGCTTTGGGTTAGTTTACTCGGAAAATGGAATTACTTGAAATTAAAAACAAAGGTTACTTTTAGGATTACTTTTATAAAGGACGATAAATAAATATTAGGGTTACTTAATAAAGAAATGACATTAAATTTTCATCCATATAATAAATGTAGGATATTTTTATAGACAATATATTGTAACTTAGAAGTAAAGATTTTATCATACGGTAAAAGTGGCCACACACACAATTTATTCTCGGGTGAAAAGGAAATTGTTTTGTGCATTCAAGGTGGGTACAGCTTTGTTATGTCATTTTTCAAGTCTACATAATTAACAATATAAGGTGTGTGAACTAAATACGGAGTGCAAAAATGCAAAATAAGTTGATCAAGAGACAAACTCAAGCTAACAAATTCAGAATTGTTTTTATTAAATTACACCTNTATTTTCACATATGGTATCTTTCAACTGATATTTTTAATTAATTTTAACCAGCTCGTTAATTTTACTAGCCGTTTCTCTCTCTTTTTCATCATTATGTTTACCCCTCTACTTGCGCTCTCTAGCTACTATTTGATAACATAACATGATCATTCGTTCATACCTTATTACCATGTTTACCCTCTCTGCTAATTGATAATCATTCATTCCTATCATCTATAAATTACTGTGGTTTTGTGAAAAGTTTGGTCATTGAACTTTTATGTCAACCTCATTTTTCCTAAGAGTATTTTACGTATAAGCAAGCATTAGTCCACAACTAACCAACTTCTTGTATCTTTAATAGGGAGGGCATCAAGACGGGCTTTGTTTTCTGTTGCCTCCTCATGTTAGTATCCGGAGTTTCATCCATGGAGCTCGATCTCGGAACAATACTACAACAGTTCATACCCACAGTTGGCCTGGCACTCTACCATTACAGAAGAGGCAGAGTGTTTTGAAGAACGAGTCTAGGATGGGTGCTTCGCTCCTCCGGCTTCATTTTCACGATAGTTTTGAACAATACTACAATGCATGACTCAAGTGTTTTAGCGAAATGTTGTTTGACAAAAGCCTTTTATGACCCCATATAAAATTTTAAGCTTTTTTTTAATGACCCCATAACCCCCATGACTCACAAAGCTGCTCGGACTTCGTCTTGTTTTCGCCCTGTTTTTATAACAGGTGTTGTAGTTGACCTTAGGACACACCTCACTTAATTTCAGACTCTAAAACCTTATTAAATATTCTTCTAAAGGAAGTTACTATATAATTGTTTGCTTTGGGTTAGTTTACTCGGAAAATGGAATTACTTGAAATTAAAAACAAAGGTTACTTTTAGGATTACTTTTATAAAGGACGATAAATAAATATTAGGGTTACTTAATAAAGAAATGACATTAAATTTTCATCCATATAATAAATGTAGGATATTTTTATAGACAATATATTGTAACTTAGAAGTAAAGATTTTATCATACGGTAAAAGTGGCCACACACACAATTTATTCTCGGGTGAAAAGGAAATTGTTTTGTGCATTCAAGGTGGGTACAGCTTTGTTATGTCATTTTTCAAGTCTACATAATTAACAATATAAGGTGTGTGAACTAAATACGGAGTGCAAAAATGCAAAATAAGTTGATCAAGAGACAAACTCAAGCTAACAAATTCAGAATTGTTTTTATTAAATTACACCTTTATCTACTATATGTTGACAGAAAATTTTGCATCTTTACAATACAAACAGCGACACAATCACTAAGATTCGCTCAGGGCACAATTTTTACAATCGTTCACTTCTGTCATTCTCTCTTTCTTTTGGGGGCACACTCAGGGCTAAAGTTATGCTAACACAATCAGCCTCAAATTCCAAGCTACAGCTCAATAGGCGGTGTTTGTACAACATGGAAACCTCAAGCCTAGTCAGGCCACTAACAAGATCCGCTATGCTTAACTGCAGACCCTGAATTAAGACCCAAAAAATAACTTGACAACTAGCTCAAACTAGTTACTAACCCAAGTCTTCCTTTCACTACTGCTATGTCTCCAAGTCATCTACAGCTTGCTTCACGGCATGAATGACCATTTTCTTCACCTACGCAAATCCATAAGTTCAAAACACACCAAACTACGTTCTAGTCAATAGGGCAACAAAAGCAAAAAAATACATCAATAAACTGCAAATGTGACATACCTCTAACTTATCCTCCTTAGCCTCATAACTTCGGGGCAGACTGCGAAGCTCCTCAGTTAAACGGATACTCTCGTGGACATTCTCAGGAGAAACAAAATCAAGTGCAACCTTTATGCATGACTGGAACAGAAACAAACATTGGTCAAAGACAAGTACGTAAAAGGTCAGCCTCGTCAACATTGGACATACTTTCATCAAGGTCAGACAAAATAAGCACTTGGATTTAGAAATCAAACAATATAAGCAATATACTGAATTGCTGATACAAGCCATTTATATGAAGTACTCATCTTCATTTTTCTATACGAATAATGTATTGATATCATTGATATGACTGATCAAAAACTTGCACGGTTAGAGTAACATTAACCAAAAAGCAATTTGCACAATGATAGGTGAAAGCTAGGAGCACAAGAATAAAAATGGCACCTTCAAATTTTTAACTTGATGAGGGCAGCCTGCAGGGATGAAGACGGCCTCTCCAAGCTTTTGAACAAATGTCCATGGCTCGATTCCTGTCGAAACAAAGAATTTTAAGCCATACTATGAAGGAACATAAAAGTGTAAAAAGTATGAGAAGTCAGGCAGAGTGAAACATACATAAGGAGCCCATGTGCAAATTAAACATACCATATTCTTCCTTCAGCTTCCTTTTATGCTCTTCAGTCAAGTAAAATGTTTCATCATGAATAGCATGAATGACCTACAGTTTCAAAAATAAAACAATAACTCAATCAGCTCAAGCAAAGTTAACCAAGAAAGCTGTTGAATGCCTTGACATCATATTATAAGACTAATACAGGAAGTTCAAACCCCATTAGTAGAATTGGTCTTCGCACACACTCACACACACACACACTCTAATATATATACAAGATTGTTCAACCTCCAGAAAATACCCTAAGCTTTTACATCATTTAAACCAGCCTTTAATCATGCACATATACAGGATTAGACAACCTTCAGAAATCATCCTAACCTTTTGTACTCGAAGAATATTAAGTAGTTTGTTGATAAAAGTGTATGTTCCTACATCAAATAAAATGATGCAAATTCTAAGCTAAGCATGGGTTTCTTGTTCATCTTTTTGTGGTATTTGAGTCCTCTATTATGAGTACAGGAAAAAAGAAGAAAAAACTATTTTTCATTCAAAAAGAAAAGAGCATAACACCACAGGAGAATTAAAGAAAAGTATAATAAACCCAGATAACATCAAATATGTGAGTGCAAGAGCTAACATGAGTGTAGATGATAAATTTCTTGATTTTAATTGGAGAACTGCACATTACACTAACAGAAAAGTCTGTCAAGAAAACCAACATATAATATTACCTTGTTCAATGGGGAGTAATGAGTATGCCTGAATTCCCGATAATGTCCCTTTAAATACTCTTGCAGTTTAAGAACATCTTCTCTGCGAAAGATGTCCCAAAGAGCACCCTCCCTGTCATGCTCTGAATCTTCCAAGCTCTCAGTTGGACAAGCACTGCTGTCAAGATGCAGGGTAACTTCGGTAGTATGTACCAAAATATTGACCTAAGCAATCCAATAAACAAAACTACCATTAAGTAGCCTAGGCACACTTCAAACAAAGGAACCTGAGCTATAAAACGATTTAGCTTTCAGAAAAAGAACTTAAAAAAAAAAAATTAAAAATTAAAAATAAGTTAAAAAAAAAACCTTTCTTCAAAACCTTAGAAGTTAGAACTGGTAAATTTCAAATGCAAAGCACTACAAGTGTATAGCATTCATAGTAAGTTTCATTGGAAAGGGGTAGAGCTCAACCCAATGCTTAGTTAGTTTAGTTGTCAACAATCAACATGCCCAAGGCACATTCCTGAAACCCAATGGAACTACTAAATTTGAATCAGATAGCACTCCTAGTGGGCAATAACACTTAAAAACTCAACATTAAATTCAGAAACAATTATTGCTTTCCTGAGGAAAACACGAGATGAGAAATAAAAATCCATAAAATAGAAAAGGGGCGTAGAAAAAGGGCGGCAACAGCAAACAAGCAAGTCAAAACAATTTCATACTAATTCACAGCTCTCGATTAAGGACTTAAACTTACAGATTGACCAAAAATCAGTGGAGAAAAACAAGTGTATCAATCAAAGAGAATAAAATAATATTATACTCGATTTATAATGAAAAGTAATTTCTATAGCTAATATTCAAAAAATTAGGTATATTAAAGTCTATCATAAAGATTAATGGTCAAAGATCGGACTCCTTGACTTTAGTAGTCAAAAAAAGATATAGTAATGTGATAACCAATTCCAGTGATAAGCTTAGCGCACTCATTTTCCAAAACTGTCTTGTCACTGTTTCTCAGTAAGACAGACTTAATGTTTTAGAGTTGCTGCATTAACAGTTAATAAAAGCACCTACCAAGTCTATAACATCCAGATGCTAGTTAAATCCGCTAATAGTAGTGAGGAAAAAACACCTACTCAGCAACCCACATATACACTATCAACAACTTAGAGCATAGAAACAGCCGCACTTGTCTTTCACATAGTAGGCAATCCCATACTATGGGGGGCATTCATGCATACAAGGTGCAAAGGAAATACAAAGAAAATAAAATGTTACCACATCAGACAAGTGGCAGTGAAGCTTAGTGACAGAGTCTCCACCACCCAGCTCTTGAGAACTTCCATAAGCAATATAGGTCTTTGGCCCCAAGTCTGGCTTCAAAGTTTTTACGGGAAACTTGGCAGCTAGGTTCAAAACTCCATCCATGGGATGCGTATACTCCTTAAATGGTAATAACCTAATAAATTCAGCACTATGTCGTGGCAAACGCTGCTCAAAACTACCATCAGTTGGCCAATCTTTCAATTTTAGAATGGCAGGCCACTTGGAACCATCTAATCGACCCTGTGAATAGCCTTTAAAAAACTGGTGCGCACTGAGCTCAACCTACAGCAAATTGATACCAAGAGTCGATCACAAGTCAGTCGAAAAATGGTTTAAAAATCAGAAATACAAGCAATTATTGATTCTACTAGCTACAACAATGGACAACAACAGCAGCAATGACAACAAACCCAATCAATTATATTTTTCAAAGCAACTTATAGCCGACCATTCACATCAAAATCAAAACAAAGATGGACTGAGAAATTTAGCAAACAAAAGTCATATCAGAAAGTTACGAATCTATATTTTACAGATGCAAAATATCCTACACACACCCACACTCAAACCTACACCAAACAGTAGTTACAACAATGGACAAAAACAGCAGCAATAACAACAAACCTAATTAGTTATATTTTTCAAGCAACTTAGAGTTGACCATTCCAATAAAAACCAAAAGACAGAAAGACTGTGAGAAATTTTAATAACTTGCCTAGTTTTTAGATTTGATAGTTGAACTACAAGTCATAATGAAAACATTTTTTTAGGGATGTATGATGCATAAGATCGATAGATCAATATTCTTTTGCTTCTCTATTTCCATTAAAAAATCTCATTTTCAAATACATACTTGACTCCCCCCACCCCCCCTAATAAAAAAAAAAATTCTTCCACACAGATCAAAGCCTAATGATTGTGGGTAAATCAATATACTTACTACTTGCACACTTGAACCAATGTTTCTAAATATTTTTTTTGTTTTCCCCTCATGAATATGGTAAACTAAGAATACTAAATTCAAAAATCAACAACTCAAACTGTGACAATTAGTGAACCGCTCCATGGGGCTTGTACACAGAAATATAAGCACTCATATACACAAAATTTGAATTATATTTGAAAGTAAACCCAAAATGAAAACACAACAAAGAAATAGAGGCAGTTCGATCAGGAGAATGAAGCAAAAGTATAGGGAATGAATGAGTATAATATCAGTCATCACTTGCATTAAACTGCCGAAAACAATCCTGTACTGAACCAGATATCTTTCAATGCTTTCGAGTTTTGTTTCACGCCTAGAGAAATCAAGAAGTAGTGGGAGACAAACAAGGCAGACAGAAAAGCTAATCAAGGAGTGGCTCCATACTAACAGGCAATCTCAGAAATTATTTCATACATCATACCAACACAGCAAAGAGAAGCTTCAAACATCATATACAATGGGAATGGCATACAGGTAAGATGTCAAAGCAAGTGGGAAAACATAAAAGACAATGCATTTCATAAAAATATCTTATCCTGAGGCTGCAAGCAGCATAGAACATTAGAACTTACCTCAGACCAATCCACACAGTCAATAGCTTTAGCATTTGATAATTTATGTCCAATTTCANGATGCGTATACTCCTTAAATGGTAATAACCTAATAAATTCAGCACTATGTCGTGGCAAACGCTGCTCAAAACTACCATCAGTTGGCCAATCTTTCAATTTTAGAATGGCAGGCCACTTGGAACCATCTAATCGACCCTGTGAATAGCCTTTAAAAAACTGGTGCGCACTGAGCTCAACCTACAGCAAATTGATACCAAGAGTCGATCACAAGTCAGTCGAAAAATGGTTTAAAAATCAGAAATACAAGCAATTATTGATTCTACTAGCTACAACAATGGACAACAACAGCAGCAATGACAACAAACCCAATCAATTATATTTTTCAAAGCAACTTATAGCCGACCATTCACATCAAAATCAAAACAAAGATGGACTGAGAAATTTAGCAAACAAAAGTCATATCAGAAAGTTACGAATCTATATTTTACAGATGCAAAATATCCTACACACACCCACACTCAAACCTACACCAAACAGTAGTTACAACAATGGACAAAAACAGCAGCAATAACAACAAACCTAATTAGTTATATTTTTCAAGCAACTTAGAGTTGACCATTCCAATAAAAACCAAAAGACAGAAAGACTGTGAGAAATTTTAATAACTTGCCTAGTTTTTAGATTTGATAGTTGAACTACAAGTCATAATGAAAACATTTTTTTAGGGATGTATGATGCATAAGATCGATAGATCAATATTCTTTTGCTTCTCTATTTCCATTAAAAAATCTCATTTTCAAATACATACTTGACTCCCCCCACCCCCCCTAATAAAAAAAAAAATTCTTCCACACAGATCAAAGCCTAATGATTGTGGGTAAATCAATATACTTACTACTTGCACACTTGAACCAATGTTTCTAAATATTTTTTTTGTTTTCCCCTCATGAATATGGTAAACTAAGAATACTAAATTCAAAAATCAACAACTCAAACTGTGACAATTAGTGAACCGCTCCATGGGGCTTGTACACAGAAATATAAGCACTCATATACACAAAATTTGAATTATATTTGAAAGTAAACCCAAAATGAAAACACAACAAAGAAATAGAGGCAGTTCGATCAGGAGAATGAAGCAAAAGTATAGGGAATGAATGAGTATAATATCAGTCATCACTTGCATTAAACTGCCGAAAACAATCCTGTACTGAACCAGATATCTTTCAATGCTTTCGAGTTTTGTTTCACGCCTAGAGAAATCAAGAAGTAGTGGGAGACAAACAAGGCAGACAGAAAAGCTAATCAAGGAGTGGCTCCATACTAACAGGCAATCTCAGAAATTATTTCATACATCATACCAACACAGCAAAGAGAAGCTTCAAACATCATATACAATGGGAATGGCATACAGGTAAGATGTCAAAGCAAGTGGGAAAACATAAAAGACAATGCATTTCATAAAAATATCTTATCCTGAGGCTGCAAGCAGCATAGAACATTAGAACTTACCTCAGACCAATCCACACAGTCAATAGCTTTAGCATTTGATAATTTATGTCCAATTTCACGGAAAGCACGCCAAATGACCATTGGTTCCCAACTTAAACCAGAATGAAAATCAAGGACACTCCTGACAATAATTGGTTCTCCTTGGCCCCAGTGGTACTGGAAGTGTTTGAGATCTCTATTTTGAATACCTATAATATCTGGACAATACAAAAAGTTGTCATTGGAGCCTTCTCTAGAGGCACATTTCCGCAATATACTTTCACGCCCAACACTAGATGGAGAACATAGGCATCCCTCAGGTGCAAGAGGTGAAATAGAATGCTGCCACTTGGCCACGGCTTGCTCTGCTTTTTTCAGCAAATCCAAAACCCAACCATCTGACAAGATAGATCTTAATTCAAGTAATGCACCACCACAACCCCCAAACTTTGGTGGCGGGCAAGGTATAGCACCTTTATTATCTGTTTTCCATTCAAGCTCCAACTTGTTGGTTTCATTTGAGTGTGATACAGAGGTTGCTGCTATCTTTTTTGATTGAGCAGAAGAATTTTTGCCATCAGTATATCTCTGTGGTTGAGCATGAGCTCGTTTGCTTCTAGCTCTCCCCACATATTTTGCAGGAGCATTGTAGACATTAGTTGGTTTCACTGACCGGGAAGTAGCATTTATACCATGTAAATACTGAAAACCTCGGTCAAAATTTTCCACTATCACTTCTTCAAATCCCTGCAGCTGTTCAGCACGAACTTCTCGGCAGCAAGTGAGACACAAATCATACTTGCATTTTGGACAACTTCTGTGAAAATCAAAAATGGAGTTTCTGCAGTTGTTGCTGCACGAAAGATGACCAAATCATGGCCTGAAGACTAATAGCAACTCATCACGAACAGCAAAGAACATTATAAAGTAATCCTCTTTACCAAATTATGCGCTCTTTTTCTCGGAAATTTGCATTTTGAAGTTCTACTTCAGATACTAATACACCTACAAGGAAAAAAAATCAATCAGGCCATTTTCAGACTGTAGATGCACCAAAGCGAATGAATAACCACCATAAAATGCTATTCCAGAATCCAAGACTCTTAAGTCTTAACCAAAATAAGGTAGGGGTTGCTTCTATAAGGAATGAGAAAATAAGGAAGAAGGTAAGGGTTGATTCTATTGAGGATAAGATGAGAGAAGCCCGTCTAAGCTGGTTTAGCCATATAAGACAAAGACTGAGCAACAAACCAGTATGGAAGTTAGAAGAGTGGAAAAGGAAAGGTAGAGGAAGACCTACGTAAACTTGGATGAGGGTTGTTGGTGGAGATATGAGGTTGTTGGAGCTTATAGAGAATTTCATGCTAAGCAGAGAAGAATGGAGAGAAAGGATTTTTGCAGATGACTTTTTGCAATTCCTCTTGTTGGTTATGAATACTATGAAGCTATCCAATAAATCGACAAGATGAAATAGTGAAATACCCTGTTTGCATAAATTACACGGTCATAATAAGTCATTATTAACTCTTCTATAATATGCCAATAAAGATACAGTAAACAACAGTGTGCATTAATACGACTTCGATCAAAAATCCACGACAAGTGTATAGTCAAGCACTTCTAACATAATAACTAGGCCAAATAAAAAACAAGCTAACATCCAATTACACAAAATCAACTAACAGAAAAATAAATAAATAAAATGTAAAGAAAGTTGCAAAACAATTTTTTTGAAGCTATACAATAAGTGGACAAGATGAAATAGTGAAATACCCTGAATTTTGGCTTCCATCTCCCTTTCTGTTGTTTGTTCCTTATTGAATTGCTTCAAAAACGGCAAAATAGTCTTCAAAAGATTTTTGGAGTAGTCAATCTTTACTTCTTGCCCAATTTTAAACCCATCCTTCACCTGATTCTACAAGAGAATGCCCACCCGTGAATTTTGTTTATAAAATAATAGAACGGAAAGAAACCTCTCACTGAGACAAAGAGGGAATATCACACTTTCTTAGGTCTGTCCATGCGCAAACATGTCTTGCAATTGCAGTTCCCCCGGCATATTGGGCAAGACAAAGCAATCTGCTCTTCTGTCATCTGTGGATACCTGGTCATCCAACAGCAGGATGATTTTTAACATCCTTCATCCATCAAAACATGGGACTTCAGGAATCCTACTCAGTTAAACAAGATCGTCGACAAGGTAACAACACATTACACAAGATAGCACGAGCAAAACGGTAAAGCTTTAGAAACAAAGACAAGCATGGCTACATGGGGCACGGTGACACAAATAGTGATTGCCTCATATATATAATACTTGTAACTAGTAATTTAGTGTGTTGATTTAGAAGCAGGGTATGCTTCAAACCCAGCCAGCTGAAACTAAGAGCGATTCAAATTTCGATATTTTGCAATTCATCAACAAAATGATATTCAATCTACTCCAAATAAGCTACAACATATTGTGTACAACAGACATTCAGCAAAGAAAAACAGACCAATTTGTGATGCAGGGAATACAAAACCGCTTGGTCTTGCATTTGGTACACCTAATAACTCTTCCCTTGTCACTCCTATGGCATTGATGACACATGGTCGAATCAACATTACTCTTCTGTCGAACCGAAAACATAAGAAAGGTCAGAAAAAGGCATTGACAATCAATTACAATTACCCTTATGATTAATCCAATTCAATTACAATTACTCTTCTTAATTAATTAATCCAATTCAATTGCAATTACCCTTATGATTATCCTTCTCCTCTTTCCGACAGGAGGAACATCAACCTTCTTGCCTATGTCATTTATCTTCCTCCTCTTTCCACCACCTTCTTCTTCATCCTCTTCTCCCACATCCTCCTCAAACAATGCATCACCACCCCCCTCGCCACCGCGCTTCCGCCATTTCCTGCCAACTCTGGCACCAAACCCTTCACTCTTCCTACCAAAGTTTCCACCTTTCTTACCAATCCTCCCACCCTTTTTCCGCGAAACCCCATTTTCTCTTTCCCCTTTAATTTCAATCTTTTCCCCATTTTGTTGCTCCTTCTTTTTCTTAATCTTCTTAAGAATATCCTTAAGCTTTACACACATCACTTTCTGAGAAACACCTCCATTTTTCTCACCTACATTTTCACAAACACCTTGTGTGCACTCTTTCACCCCAACTTCTTCTCCCTCATTTACAACCAAATTTTGCCCCTTTATTTCTTCAACAACATTTTTCTCCTTAATTTCTTCAACAAAATTTCCCCTTTTATTCTCTTCTTCTTTTTCATCAACTACTTCAATTTTCTTACTCTCTTCAACATGAATTGAATCTTCAATTTTAGGCTCGAATTTCGAAGATTTAGAACAAACATTATTACCATTATTCTTGATTACAGGAAATAAATATGAAATACTATGTTGGTAACACATTTTTTCACCCTTAAGTTTGCATCTTTTACAATCCAATACTTTCTGACATCGACCTTCATTCTTTGGAACTTCCATTTTTCAGCTAAAAATTCTTAATTTCTTTCAAATTTTAGTTTCCATTGACTGAAAATGGTGATTTTGAAGTTTTGGATTTGCAGGAGGTTTGAGAAGCTACGAAGTGAAAAAGGGGGAATTTTTTAGGGTTTGAAATTGGAAATGTCTGTTTCAATTAAATTCGTGCGTTACAACTTACAACTTTTTTTTCAAGTCATGTAAATTGTACAATGCCATGAAGTAAAACCGTATTTACCCACTAAATTCATTTGCATAAAGAGATAAACAGTTACTATTATAAAATTATAACATCCAAATTTGATAAATGATGGTGTGCAAGTTAATGTGTTCGCCGTATCAAATTACTTGCAACGTGTCACTCAAATCCCGAAATTAAAGTGAATGCACGTGTACGGTAAATTAGGAGAGATCGCTTTAAACTTTAAATTATGAGTGATTATTAATTAGATTTTAGAAGATTAGGGAAATAAAGTTGATAAAACGTGTAGTAATTTGGTGAGCCCTACATCATTTTAGGAAAAAAAATGTAGCAAGTAATTAAGGATAATTATTTTTAGAAAATGTAGCAGGAAAAAATACAAGGGAATTAGCTTTTACATGACAAGCTCTTACAAGTAAGTAATCTTTGCATAACTAAATATTAGCAAGTTCATTAATATTATAATTTGAAGTATTAAAATCGCTACTTCTACTACAGAAAATTTACGCTAATGATTTTAATAAGTATTTAAGTATAAACAAACACAAAGCAATAAAGTATGTAGTATATGATTTTTTCATAAACTATAAAGTAAACAACAAGAATATAATAAAAATAAAAAATTCAGTTGTTAACTTGTGATGATATAATAAAGGCATGTCTTAACACAATTGGTTACAATTTTTTTTTTTTTTTGTCATCTTATATTATAATTTATACTGAGTATTAAGCTTTTACAGTCTTAAGTTTACAATTTCTTTTTCATTTTGTATGTTGAATTTGTTCCCCTTTTTTATGCTTAAATGGTTTATTTTGTCACTTTACCAACATTTTCTCTGGAATGGACTGCATAAGCTTTTATTTGGGAAACCATAGGTCCATAGTTACATGTCTTAGCAAGGGAGGAAACAGCTTTATTCACAATCACAATTCAGAAAATCACAAGGGAGGAAAAAGCTTTATTCATTACTTTAAAGAGTTACGTCATGGAGATAACAGCAGTGTCTAACGAACTGAAGGAATCAAACGATTCAATAGATAATTATAACATTAGATTAAGTTTCCTTTCTTCGTACAGTTGTAGTAACCAGTAAGTGGTCAATAGTACTTCCCGTAGTTTTCCCATTGAACTATGGCATTAGATCTTCTATACAATCAGTCAATCAGTTCACAAAATGACTGTAATCTTCAGTCAGCACTACTTACAATCAGACCAGCAATATTTGTACCTCAAAACATTAGTATTTTCGGATCAAACTTCCACCTGGACTATGACAAAATCACATGGCATCTAGCTCAAGCTATGGCTTCACCATTTCTTCATCCAACTTCACCCCTGACACTACAACTTCTTCATCCAACTTCACCTCGGATTCAGCCATTTCTACATCCAAATTTGCCTCAGGTTGCACCGTTTTTTCATCCAAGTTTGCCTCGGGCGGAACAATGTCTTCATCCAACTTCACCTCGGACTCTACCACTACTTCATCCAACTTCACCTCAGGCTTTAACACTTCATCTGACTTCACCTCGGGCTCTACCACTTCTTCATCCAGCTTAACCTCAGGCTCCACCATATCTTCCTCTGACTTCACTCCAGGCTCATCCATATCTTCCTCTGATTTCGCCTCAGGTTCACCCATTTCCTTGTCCAACTTCGCCGCAGGCTCTGATAGTGAGTCTGTTGTATCCTTGTTTGATTTTGCTTTACCCTTCTTTCTACCCCGCTTCTTTGGTTTTGTTTTAAGCTTATCTGATTTTGCTCCATTCTTCTTTAGTTTTGACTTGTCCTTCCTTCCTGATATCCTGAAAAACCAAATTTGAACAAGACAATAGTGTTAGCAGTACTGCCTACTGGCACTGAAACACCATGGGCTAATGATAGGCAGTGTGACATATCTTCCTTTTCAACAAATTGACCAATACAATATAATTGTTGCAATCCCAAAACATATCACAGTATAGTAATGCTATGCACGAAGTACATCACAACACAATTAATAACTCTGAAGAAAGACGAGATGTCTATAGATGCCTTACAATTCTTCAATAGCCTGCTCCACAGCAAATATAGTCATCTTCTTCACCTACAGCAAAATGAAAATTAGACCTACAAAGTTTAAATGACATCAAAGTTTTTACAATCAATGGTGAAACATGAAGCAACAGAAGCAAATCTATCATGACATGATGACTGACATACCTCCAACTTATCCTCCTTAGCCCTGTGATTATCAGGCAAAGTCCGAAATTCTTCAGCCATACGGACACATTCATCAACATTCTCAGGAGACACAAAATCCAACGCAACTTTTATACACGACTGAACAATCAAAAGTAAACAGATCAAAGGGGTAAGGATAAGGAAATAGGACAGGCTCCAAAATCATTCCTCACTAGAGGAAGGCATAGGATCTCCAATGCAAAATAAAATGAAAAGTAACATATATTGTTCAGGTTAAGCAAGTGTATAAATTAATCATTTTTACACTTACATCACTTAAGACCTCAGACATACAGTTTTGTAATTAATTGACAAACTAAAACAATTGAAAGCTGCCCATACAAAATATCTTATCCAGTCCAATAGGGAACTGGTAATACCATCGTACCTTCAAGTTTCTGACTTGATGAGGACAGCCAGCTGGAATGAAAACAGCTTCACCAAGATTTTGGACAAATGTCCATGCCTCAATACCTGTACGAGAGCATAAAAATAGGATAAGGAAATGAATTGCGATAAATCTACGTAAAGATCCAGTTGAGAATTCTGAAAAGGAGCCATAAGAAAATATTGTAAATCTAACCATATTCTTCCTTCAGCCTCCTTTTATGCTCGTTGGTCAAGTAGAATGTCTGATCATGAATCGGATGACTGACCTAGTTTTATATAGAAACAAGACAAACATGTTTAGAAAGCACATCAAAAAAGACCACAAATGCACCACCATATTACCAACAACTAAGAATTAAGGGGTCGTTTGGCATCATTGTGGTTTTCAGTTTGTTTGTTTTGTTTTATTAAGTTATACTATAAAATTAGACAAACTTTTACTGCTGCAAAACAAATTACATATAATTAGAAGGAATAAATACAAAGTACTGTTGCTGTATCATACAAGCTACTACCTGCTTCAGTGGATTGCAATGAACGTGCCTGAATTCCCGATAATGCCTCCTCAAATAATCTTGTAGCTTAGGTGCATCTTCCCTTCGAAAGATGTCCCAGAGAGCACCTCCACTACCATGCTCTGACCCTCCCAATATCTCAGACATAGGAGATGAAGTTTCATTGCCACTACCGTTATCAGGATCTACCTGTGTTGTGGAAACATCCAAAGCAATAGAGTCCATATTTTCAAATACAGTGTTCGCCTTTTCATCATTCGCCATCTCTTCACTTGAACCTACAATGGAATTACTCAAATCTTTCATTTTCGATAACTTATTTCTCGGTGCAGATTTATCAACAGACTTCTTTCCCCTTCGGGTTCGCCTATTACCAGCTTTGTTGCCAAGATTTTTCTTCACAACACTCTCAAGTTCACCAGCAACAGTATGATACTTTTCAGCAGGTTTAGTTCCGTCCATGCTACCATCAAGTTTTTCCTGAGCTTCGGGCGCATCGAAAACAACAGTAACTGGATTTTCAGATGCTAATAAGACATGGCTATCAGCACCAGACTGTAAGGAACTAGAAAGGTCATTACTTTTCAACTCTATGCCCACACACTTTCCATTTTGAACTGATTCTACCTCAGAATCCATATTACCATCTGCTTGAACACCATTTCTGTCCTGATGACCCATTGAAGTAGCAGGAGTGCTACCACGACCAGAAGCGCCAGTTGACGATGGATGTTTGCCAGCTGATCTGCATTTACCTTCCTCAGACTCTTTGAGCCCAACACCAAATATCTCCTTTTGATCTTGAGCAACATGTTGCCTTTGCAACTTTAAAATGCCTTCATGTTTGTCATCAGGTACAGAAACTTCAGCAGTATGTGCCAAAATATTGACCTACAAACCAGTAAACAGAAGAAGGAACATTGATGAGGTAATTGTGCAAACTTAAACAATTCAAAAGGATAACAAGTAGCAGCTAAATTACCTACCTCGGTCAGAAAACAACATATATGGTAAAGTACTAACCCATTGCAGTCAAAGCATTTTTCATCATTGGAAATACTTACCAATGACAATTCATACGCTCACAAGGAAAACAATAAAAAAGAGGAAAAAGATTAAAAAAAGAATACTGACACTAAAAATGCACATATAACCATAAAAAGTAACATAAAGCAAGTTTATCAGCATATAAATCAATCCATGCTAGAGAGTCCACTTTGATCTGTACAAAGACTATATTTATATTAATCTCCAAATGACAACCAATTAAATCCAAATGGAATCACAAACCTTTCATGTGCTGTAATTGTTCAAGTAACCTCAATTACAATTCAACATACACTTCATCATATAACCCAGTGCACTAAAAAAGAATTCTAAACATGAGTTCATGCATATAATGTCAATAAAAGTCCAATCTCCTTTCTACAACACAAAATCAGTGATCAATGGAGTTGGAGAGTTTAAATAGGTATTAGCAAAATATATAATCTGTAAATTTACCACATCAGACATGAAAGTATCTGTAAATATAATCTTGTAAGGGACATGAAAGTAGATGTAAAAATACCGCATCAGACATATCACAATGAAGCTTAGTAACGGAGTCTCCACGACCTAATTCTTGTGGTAAACCATAAGCAATATAAGTCTTTGGGCCCAAGTCCGGCTTCAATTTATTCGCCGGCCATTTAGCAGCTAGGTTGAGTGCTCCAAGCCGAGGATGTGTGTACTGCTTAAACGGCAATGCGTTAATAAACTCAGCACCATGCCGTGGCAGTTGCGCCTCAAATTCAGTAGTATCAGGCCAGTCCTTTAATTTCAGTATTATAGGCCACCCATCAGAGTGAAATTGAGCTTCTGAATACCCATTGAAAAATTGATGAACGTTGGCCTCAATCTACAAAAAAAAAATAAGGCAGTTCAAAAAAAAAAAAAAAAAAAAAAAAAAAAAAA
>PYUH01000490.1:610057-654397 GCA_016808085.1 Suaeda aralocaspica
AAAAAAAAAAAAAAAACAGAAGCAACAGAATAACAGCAATCTGATCACACAAAATATTTAAAAGCTCGGTTTATGTGCAAAATTCAGTAACAAAATAAATTTCTTTATACTAAGCAGCTGACTGAATAATGAGCTAATAGGAAACAGGTAACAATTAAAAAACAAGTCTTCATTATCTAATCCAAGTTAACATTCAATGGCTTCAAATGACAGATAAGGATGTAGAATTTTGCCTACATTTGAGCACAAAGCACATACAAAGAAATATGGAAAAATACTTCATCATCAGCAAGAACAGTAGATAGTTCATATAGTAAACATGGACAGCATAGAGACTTAACGTTTATACGGAGTAATAGTTAACAAATTGAAGAACATCGAACAAAAAGCTCAGCAGCAAAATAGACAGTTAGGCTAGTATGCCCTTGGGTTGTAGTAGCATAGCACTCACCTCACACCAATCCAAACAATCAATGGCATTAACACCCAATACTGTAGAATGCTTAGTATTCTTTATTTGACGGACAGCACGCCACATGACCATGGGTTCCCAACTAAGGCCAAGGGTAGTCTCAAGAACATTCCTCACAATAATTGGTTCCCCTCGGGCCCAATGCTGCTGGAAAAGTTGTAAATCTCTCGGCTGAATGTTTGTGGCATCTGGACAATATATAAAATTGTCACTTGAGCCTTCTCTAGAAGCACATTTCCGCATATAACTTCCAAATCCGTCACCCCCAACAGTAGCAGAAGCATATTGATCATGTGCATCAGGTATATTCTCCTGTCCCTCCTTTGTAACCATAAGCTCTGCTTGCTTCAGCAGCTCCAAAACCCATCCATCTGACAAGAAAGAATTCAATTCCAGAAGAGCCTCACCACATCCCCCATATTCTGGTGGGGGACAAGGTATATTGCCTTTATCATCTATTTTCCAAACAGGTTTTCTTACATTCTTAATCCTACTATGATTGTCATTATTTCCAGTTTCTGTAATTAAATGGCTAAGAGCAGTTTTGTTAGAGCTGTTTCTAGTATGGAGACGGGGACGGCTTTTACTGCCTTCATTATCTTCCTCTTTTCCACCATGCAAGTACTGACGGCCTTTATCAACATATTCCACAACTACAGCTTCACAACTTGGAAGCTCCCCAGCACGAATTTCACAGCAGCAAGATAGACACAAATCATAAGTACACTTTGGACAACTTCGATGAAAATCAACAACCGATGTTCTGCAGTAGTTGCTGCACAATAAGCGAACAACTATGCCTTGAAAACTACAAATCACAAAATCAAAATTGATGATTGAAATAAAATGGTATCTAAACAACGTTACCAGAAAACGCGCTCATCATCATCGCAAGTTGCTTTACGAGGTTTTACATCAGAGAGTGGTATACCTGCAAAAGCAAAAACATACAATAGCTTCACTTGTAAAACATAGATTGCCTCTCTCTCTCTTTCTCTCTCTCTCACAAAACAAGTCCTGATTCGAAACGCGATAACACGATCATCATAAGGAATCCCTCACTCCCAGCACTACACAAAGACGGACACACATACCTACACAAATCAGCATTTGATACACCAATTGAAATACTCGATAATATAAGCATTTCACAAAAAAAATAGGCAATATAAGATCAGAATCCCCATGAAAGTGTAGTTTTTTAAAGGACACCAAGAATAGAACTATGAAAACCAAGCACTTCAAAGGCAGATTATAACCTAGCCTTCCTAAACAAATTAACTAAATTAGCATTAAAAATGAAATGAACACACAAAAACATGATTTCACTCACTCCGAAGCTTAGTTTAATAGATACATCAGACAGCTTTTTGGTAGTTATATTTATCCACGATACAAGTCATTTTAAAAAATCCAATTTACCATCAAAATTAGGCAGAAATACACCTCATAAATAAAGAAAAAAAATATAACCATTTTGCAAGGAAACGATAAAAGTACCCTGGATTTTGGCCTCCACTTCTTTTTCCTTAGTCTGATCCTCATTAAACTTCCTTAAAAAGGGCAAAACAGTCTTCAACATAATTTTAGTGTGGTAGATTTTTTCTGCTTCCATACTTTCTTTCCATTCTTTGTCGCGCTTCAGGTTCTACAAGTACCAACATGGAAATTTTACGTACAAGTTTGTGTGAGAAAAATAAATATCAAAAAACAGAACCTTAGGAGATCATACTTTAATAGGTACATCCATCCGTAGGCAAGATTTACAATTGCAATTCCCAAGGCAAACAGGGCAAGCTTCAGCAATCTGCTCCTCTGTCATCCGTGGATACCTAATCCATAGAATCAGACCCACGAGTATAATCTTAGGTTTGATCAGCTAAGCATAGACAGTATCAACAATCAACTAGAATCTTGTAAAATAGAACTTTCAAAAAAACAACTGCCTGATGCTTATTTCATCAACCCAAACAAGTCACTAAAGCATAGAATCAACTTAACCCCGATCAGCTTCTAGTGTTAAAGAGAAGTATCGATCCAAACATCTGTCTTACTCCATTATCATATTGTAGCATAGACCAAAAAGTAAAAATGCGGCAGAGTAAGTAACTTCACCAACAAGACTAGACAGAAACATACAATCAGAAAAACAATTATGATAATGAAACAAACATCACAGCCAAGAATGCAACATGAAGAGAACCTATGGAAGACCCACTCTAACATACGACAATAAGGTGAAGATCACATCCGTCAATGGAAATTCCTACAAAGATCCTTTAAAAGACAATAATACTTCAACAATTCAACACAAAGGCATTAACTTTGACCTAATTTTGCCATCAAATGCATTGTCAAAATCAAAAATTTCATTCATATTCACCTCCAACATAAAAAAATCAATTCAGCATTAAATGAAACATTAAAAGAAAGCAATTGACATAGAAACGGAAGCACAAACCAGTTTCCCATGCACGGAACGCAATAACGTTTGGTCTTGCACTTGGTACACCTCACAACTCTTCCTTTGTCATTCCTCTGGCACTGATGGCACATGTCTGAATCAATCTTTATTCCCTGATAACAAAATTCAAAAACAACTCAATTTTAAAGAATTGCAACAAATCAAACACTTTGAAATTTAGTATAATGGGGATAAGTATAATACATTCTCATCATATGCGTAATCAAACTTCGGTTTTTGCTCCTTAGTAGTAGTAGTTGTTGTAACTTCAGCTGCTTTTTTCACTGTGCACTGCCTCTTTGCTCTTCCTGAGGTACCCTCATCATCCCTATCCTCATCACCATTTTCACAAACACCTGGTGAGCTCTTCTCTACAGCGCTTTGCCTCCCCTTCTTTGCAGCAATCTTCTTACTTTCTTCAACCTCTTTGCCACCATCATCACCATCCCCTTCTTCTTCAACCGCCTTCTTACCACCAGCCTTCCTCTTCCCACCCCTTCGCTTCCTCGAACCATTCACCTCCCTATCATCTTCCTCAAAATACCGCATCACTTCCTCGTCTACCACTTCAAACCTCACTTTCTCCGTACATTTACGCCGCCTTCTCCCACCATACCCATCATCACTACCAATCCCCTCATCACCTTTCTTCGATTCCTCAATTCTTCCTTCCACCTCCTCTTTTTCATCTGAAATTTTCTTCAAACTTTCTATCTCACCTCTCTTCTTCCTCTTTCGAACCCCATTTTTCGCAACCTCCACACCTTTCACTTCAACATCCTCCATAACCCCATCTTCTCCTTCTTTCTCCTCACCTTTTTCTTGAGTTTTCTCCTCACTTTCTTCCTCTCCTTTAATCTCCTCCATAACCACATTCCCTCCATCATCACCCTCAATTTTTTCTGGGGTTTTCTCCTCGTCACCTTTCTCAAACACTTCACTTTTTTCTTCTTCACCCTTTTCTAAAGTTTTCTCCTTTTCAAAACCCCTTTCCTCCAAACCGCCCTCTTCAACTCCCTCCATACTTCCACCTTCTCCTTCTTCTTTAACCAGGGCTTTCTCCTTCCTTTTTCTTCCCCTTTTTTTCGGATGCTCCACAACTTTCTCCTCTTCAACTTCCTCCATTCTTTCATCTTCTCCTTCTTTTATCTCTTCTTTTTCTGGGATATTTTCAGCAATTCCTTCTTCATGTTTAACTTCTTTTTCTGGGGTTTTTTCTGCAATTTCTTCTTCTTTTTCTGGGTTTTTTTCAGCAACTTCTTCTTCACCTTTTTCCTTCATAAATTCCTCAACTTTCACCCCAATTCCCACCACACTCCCATTTTCTCCTTCATACTTAGCCTCAACTTTTTTACCCTTACTCCTCTTATAAACAACCTCTAAAACTGGAGCTTTACCATCAATCTCAACTTCCTTTTCTTCAACTTCAACTTCTTGAGATTTAACAGAAGTTTCAGAATTCCCAGAATCAAACAACTTCTTCTTCTTCTTCATACTCTTCATATCCTTCTTCTTACCTTTCGACGATGAAGGAGAATAATAATTCATATGATATTTACACATTTTACTACCTTCAAACTTTCGACTTTTACACCTCCATAATCTTCCATCGTTTCTCTCACACCTTTCTTTATCACTCAATTCATTCTTCGAATTTCCCTTTTTCTCTTTTTCTTCAACTTTTTTATGATGAATTTTAATTTCATTAACATCATTATCCACTGAATTGTCGTCTTCTTTAGATTCCGAAACATTAATAGCGACATTAGAATTCGAATTATCGCCTTTTTGTTCCTCCATTGTTGATTTAATTTTTTTGTGGGGAATTTCTTGAATTAATTTTGGAATTTGGGAATTAGGGTTTATGATAATAAAAAAAAAGGGGGAATAATAATAATAATAATAATAATAATAATAATAATAATAATAATAGAAATAGAAAGAAAAAGAGGGAGAATTTTTAGATGAAAGATGGAATTGAGAATTTCAAAAGGTCCCGCCAAAAGGAGAGAGAATCGAGAGATTAAAAAGGCAGAAAAAAAAAGGGAGAATAATTGTACTTTGGGTTATTGAGTTGATTGTGAGAGGAAAAGTACTGATATGAAAACAAAATTTAAGTCACACGCTATATATGTGCAGTTATGAGAGAGATGATTGATTTTCAGAGTTTAAAGAAGATGAAGATTTTTTGTTTTTAGGGTTTTATTTATGTTTTTAACTTTTTGGGTTTATGGTTTGATTGTACTTGTAGACTTGTAATGTGTAATTTTGTTTCAACAATTTGGTTCTATAGTTAATATGGTAGACTGTGTACTGTAGAGCATGAGTGATGGCTTATGACAGTGCTTTGACTATTCGATTATTTTATATTTAGTTATTTACTTGCTGAGTTGTTTTAAAATGAATTGTATCTATTAATATTATGTTGTGCTAAATTAACTGAACTGTATTTCAGCCTTACCTTTGTTTTTAATTATCCTCTTTCCTTATCAAAGAGAATAAGAAGCTTCTTTATCAACTTATCAACAGGTTATACAAGAGTAAAGTATATTCCACAGTTGATAGGGAGAGTATGTCAACCCGATAGGCAGATACCATAATTTAATTTTTCTCATATTTAGGTGTCATTTGGTTGTCATTAGTTCCCACATACATTTATAATTATATATTTAAGCATAACTGCTATTTGTTCACTCCAAATTCAAAATTTTCATTTTTAATAGATTGTAGACTGCAAACTGCAGAGTACAATTATTATATTAGTGGCAATATTGGTCGAATACTTGTGGGATCACAATAACAGTAAAACACAATCACACAAGGAATACAAATCACGTAAAATTGCAAATTTGCAATATAAGTGAGCTACTTACTAAAAATAAAACTAAAAAAAAAAAATTAAGAAAATCCATAGATTGCAAAATATGTGGGCTACCAAAACCAAAAGCTGTATTTTGAAAGCAATGAAATCAGTAGGCGGTATATCAAAAACAAAACAATTCCCAATTTTGGTGGGTTTTTGTCTTTTTAGTTTCCCCGTAATGCCTCTACCTCTACCGCCATTGATGGTTTGTCCTCGATCATCTCATCTGCTCAATTGCAAGAAACACAACGGTTTTTAATTTTTACTCCTGAGTTTTGACATTGGATAAGTTGTTACCAGCTGAAGTAGCTAAAAACTGTTGACACTTTTGAACTTATTTGAGCCGAATTAGAGCGAGCTGAAATGCATTATGTCATTAAATACTAACTTAAAATTTGTTCAAATAACATGGTCTTGGTATCTAAAACAACTATGTAGTATGTAATTTGTTAACAATTTTTTTCATCTGGGTTACCATCTTGTTACACAATCGTTTAATGTAATGGTCGGAGTGTCAAATTCATTCTGAAACTACAGATGCACGTTGTCGCTGAGCAACAAAGTGGATATTCCGTGAAAACTCACGGTATTAGAAGTGTCACTACATGATACCTATTTGACATGATTGAATACGTGGTATATGAATAAGAATGCTACACAATTAATCTTCTTATAAGCAGCGACATAGTATTATTACCTAACTCCCTTCCTGAACTTGGCAAATATGTGAAAGACTTGTCATGGAGGTCAAATCCAGATTCCAAAGCAATCAAATGCAAACAAGAAAAACGAAAGAATTTCAACCAAGCACTCCAGCAGCAACAAAAGAAACATTTTCTTGCATCAGGTTCAATCCTTGAAAGTGAGCATTTAAAAAATCAGCATCCAAGTTCACTTGATGACTGTCAAAACATAGCATTTTGAAAAAATACATCGCATCCTCAGGATGCCGCCACTTATAAAAATCAATGGAAAGAACAGGGGCAAAAAGACATTCATACAGAGTCAAAATGTTGCCCCTTCCTTCAAAAGGTGATGCTGGGAACTTTCCACATTTTACATCACATTATGGGGTTATGGATTTATGGTATTATGCCACACTGTACTAAAAGGAGAAAACCAATGAAAGAGCATTGCATTACTTCGAACTAACTTAGAAGACCCCTCTGTTTGAAGACATCGAGCATTGCTGCACCCATCTGTGCCGGAGACTCCACAACTGTGGCGCCAGCTTCTCTGAGAGTCCTGATTTTGTCCTGTGCTGTGCCCTTTCCACCCGAGACAATGGCTGCAAAAGCAAATTTATAATGTAAATTTGAAGTGAAGAAAAAAGAAAGCCTAGTCAATGATGTTGCTAGCTTTATTTATGCAAAAAGAGAGATAACAAAACCGAATTGTTTATTGAACAATTTAAAGATAGCACACAAGAATTGTTCATGCAGCGGAAGGTAAAAATAAAAAATCATATCATTATCTACTGGGAAGACACATTAACAGTCACAGATTTACACATTATATGAAAACCTAAGCAACACACTATTATCAACAATTTAGATCAGCAACTACTCCCTCCATCCCTTAATTTTTGCAACATTTGAGCTAAAAAGCTCTCACAATAAGTGGGTCCATGTTGCGAAGATTAAGGGACGGAGGTAGTAGAAATAATAGATGATCAACTTTTATTTAAGTAATTAAAAAAAATTACAAAACTTTTGCATTACCTCCAGCATGACCCATGCGTCGACCAGGTGGTGCAGTTAGTCCAGCAATGAAAGAAACCACAGGCTTTTCAGTTCCACTTTCCTGTTCAAGTAAAAAACTTGCTTAGACACAAAATTAAACACACCAGCAAGTGTTGTTCAGACAGCATTCTTCCTCAGGTATAAAATTTACCCAAATATAAATTATAATAAGTATTATCTGTGCCCAATTATGCATTAAAAACAATTTTCATTTATTATCTATCAATCCCAACTATACTAAATCCTTGCAATTCCTTATAATGCAAATATATCATTGGTACCATCACCAGTGAATTTCTCACTGTATTGCATTAGTATATAAAAGATTCACAACAATACAAGAGATTTCATTTCAGGATAGGGGTGAAGCAGTAACGTTTTCCGTGTTCTAACATCCTCGGCTTTGTCATACGATCAACTAATATATTTATTTGCTATATAGACGATACTATGGGCCAACGATTATGCCCTTTTCACTTCAAAATTAAAAGCTAAAGGAAAAATAAGTTCTTAGGTATGTTTTAATATACCAAGTAAGGAAAACTCTAAAGAGGTTTTCAGGTCGATAGAATAATCTTTATTTCATGGTAAATTCCTAATATATTCTTCAGAATGAGCAACAGTACATCAAGCAACCTTCCAGGTTATTAAATTAAATTTAACCCCGAAAGCAGGCTTTTTTCTGTACAGCTGTACATTAAGGGAATGTCTCCAACAAATCCACAATCGAGCATCTGTTAAGAACCTTCATAGGAAGTGAACGACAACTAAGACCGCAGGTATTTGGGTAGGTAGAATTCTGATCTACTTCCTTCGTATTAAAATAAATGCATCATTTTCCATATATCGATTTATTAAATTAATTTTAATTTTTTTTGGGTATTATTTTATCTCTATCTCTCTACTATCACACCATGGTTCTCCCTCTTTTTTTCTCTCTCTATATCTCTTCTCCAAAATTTATTAAAGTACAGCTTTTATTTTGATAAGGAGGTAGTGCATTACATGGTCAGGAGAGAGAGGTTATACTTATAAAGTAAAACAAATCCACCAGAGGTAACTAATAAATAGCAGCAAAAAAACAATTTTAGGACATATCCCCATTTACTATTATAAATCCCATTTATCCCACACAACATGCTTCAATCCTTCAGGAAGCTGCATCACTCTAAATCTGGCAACTCTTGAGGAAAAATATCTGTCCTTATACCAAGTTATATCACAGTGACTTACCTTGATCAATGCAGCAGCATCTTCTTCAGCAGTACCTCCTATTTCACCAATAAGAATAATACCTGCAAAGTTGGCAGCAAAAAACAATAAGCAAAATTTTTATTAATATTATCTTCCATTCACCAATAGATCAATAAAAACATAAAACAAGCAGTAAAGTTCCACAATGACAAACAATTCAAATAAGAATATTCATACTTTCTGTTCCAATTTTCAGGTACATTTTCACTCTATCAACCCTAAAACTATTGGAAAACCAAAAAATGTACACCTGGGAGCAGAATGTGAGTTGAAATCGTGTTGTAAAGGAGATTTGGTCAAACAAATTGAGAACACGGAGAGTCAAATGTCCAGTCTCATCCTGAGTCTGTTATCGTTTTGGCTTGTGGGAAATGTGAGGAGAGATAAATATGTATAAGGATGACCACTAAAAAGGAGGACAAGGAGGTTGTGAAAGATTGAAGAGTCAATGTAATAAGCGGAGAATATGGGAAGCCAGTTTATTCTGACATCTCGTGCATGAAAGTGATAAGCTTTGTTCAAACAAAAGCATGTACCAGCAGTCCAGCACCATAAACCTAAACCTGAATCCCAAAGTTATTAATTTTTTTCAAACATAAACAAGTTTAATAGGCATCAGAAGCCATGCAATTGTAATAGCTTTTTAATGGCATTCTATGGATGGAATGGATCACATAGCCACTATATCATTTGATTAAAAAAACACAATCAAACTACTCGTATCATATCAGGCCACTAGAAAAAACACATGATTAATGGCACCATAAAATATCTATCAGAAAGACAAAGTACACCTTCTGTCTGAGGGTCAGCAATGAACTTCTCAAGACAATCAACAAAATTTGTCCCATTAAAAGGATCTCCACCAATTCCAACAACAGTGGATTGCCCAAGACCAACAGCACTTGTTTGGAATACCTATATCAAAGCATTAAAAGCAAAGGATATTATTGACTGACAAAAAAATTTACCAAAATGCCAAACTGCAACCAAACAACAATTTATCTAAACAGCATCAACTATAATAATCAAACAGACAGAGCAGACAGCCTGCTAAACATTTACATCATAGCTATTGAAAGCCTACACAATTCAAGCCAGAGGTAGACCAAGAAGTTCCAAGAACAACAATAATGATGAAGAATAGAAGTTATATAAATGTTTTCTTTATAAGCAACAGCCTGCCATGGCTGTCAACCCCATCCATAAGGATCGAGGTGTTGATTGAAGTCATTGATTAAAATACGGCTATCTTAACAAGGTCAACAATAGAATTTCAAAGAAGAACATAGAATTAAGTGAAATGATCACAAGATAATATAACTCCAACCAAAAAAGGTTTCAACCAAGCAACTTTGAGACAATTTGAAAACAACCTCAAAGACTTAACCGCGCTACTAAACATAAACAACAGCAATTCAGGAAATTATTCATACCGCTTCATAAGTCAATGTACCAGAACGGGAAACAATTCCAATGCGACCTGGTTTATGGATATAACCAGGCATAATGCCTATCTTGCACTCTCCAGGTTTGATGATGCCAGGGCAATTAGGACCGATCAGCCTAGTTTTAGACTGTTTTTTAAGGGCAGCTTTAACACGAACCTGAAATACAAGATACACCACAAACAAATATTTGAGAATACTATAGTGCAAAATATCCCATGCAAGTCTCTAGCATCACAAATAGAAACCACAAAAACTAGTTAAAAACCACTGTAAAGTACCACTAAACCAAGACATTCTACTAGAATAGACTTTATAACTCAAGCTGATAAATAGATGATATAAAGAGATGGTTAAACCAGAAATCAAATGGCATAACAGCAAAAGGCATAAAGTTATCCAAAACACAGCACACAAGGTCACAAAGGAAAAGAGTGTTTCAGGTGCTTTTAATGGAGGAAAGGAGTGTTTCAGGTGCTTTTAAGTGATGAGGGACTGCTGGATAGGCCCTTATTTGTTTAACCCTTCATAGCCTAAGCTCTTGGAAGTATTATTTATTTCAGCCTATTGCAGTACAAAGCAAGCTGGTGAGCCATAAGCCCTCAAGGTAGGACTGATTGTCAAGCCTTTCCGGGTATATATCCAAAGGCAGCAGGAGGAACCAAGAAGCGGAGGAATTTGAGATAGATACGGTTTCAATGCCATTTACAGATTAAAAGTACCACTTAAAGTAGGACTGTATATAATGAGAAAGGAAAAAAAAATCATGATTGGTAAAAAGGCTTACCATGTCATGCTGAGGAATTCCTTCAGTGATGCAAACAATTAGATCCAACTCAGCTTCCAATCCTTCCATGATCGCTTTCGCAGCAAAGGGTGGAGGAACATAGATAACTGAAGCATTGGCCTTTGTTTCAGCCTTAGCATCAGCAACAGAGTTGAAAACTGGTAGCCCTAAATGCTCAGTACCGCCCTTCTTTGGTGTCACACCACCAACCTGATACAAATAATGAAGCACCAATTAAATGTGTTCTGTTACTTAAGCGGGCATTATTGATACGTAGGTAAGAAGTAAGGGGAAAAAAGGTGGATTGCAGGTCCAACTACTTGACAACACTACAATGACTTGTACCATTGTAAACACTAGAACCAAGTTCGAAAATAGCTGAAGCAACAATGCCCACTGAACTACAATTACACACCCTCGGGTATACAGCAAGTTTTGAGGGGACCGTGCTAGGTTGGAACTTGGACTTGTTTTGATTACCAATCATATGCTAATCACATAACATTACATACAAAATTAAATATGTAAAAAACTGATTGGTCCAAAAATGTACATTACATACACCAAAACACTAACATAGTAACATACTTCATATTTAATGGTTATCTTTGTCATTTTGATAGCCACTCTAATCAACAACCAGGGAAAGTTTGTGTGCAGACTACATATCTCTCTTTTCACTGTAGCAGGAAATTGAGGCTATACTACTCTCATCTCCATTCCAACAGCTTTCGAGTTTATAGGTGCGTAGTAAACCAATAGAGAAAGTTCAAAAAATGGCCTAAATGATCCACAGACTCCAAGCCACTAGCCCTCGAATTTCTTAGCTATCTCTTAGATGTTATTATAGGCCAATTCCAACACCAAACCAAAGAGTTCTGCTGCCTCCACCACTCGCGCAGGATAGGGGAAAGGAGGACTGACAAGAAGAAACAGACTACACGAAACCATAATTTCTGTATATTACCAAAACAAGACACTCCAAAACTCATCCACATTCTTATAACACTACTCAAATACTTACACAACAAACTTCTTTCGAAATGAGATCTTTTACACTCACACTACTCTACATTCTCAGCTCTTTCAGCTCAACAAATAATCACAACAATTCTCGGTTTAATAAGGCAAGGATCACCATACGTTTTGCAGTCTTCCCTTGAATATTACCAACTATCAACTATCAATTACGCCGCCGCATTTTGAACCTCTCAACCAAATAAATAATCATCAATTCCACTCTAAATTTTCTCAAATTCATACTTCATAAAACCTAAAATGATAATCGCACTGCCTTAAACTTCAGATTAACAACTATGTAAAAACACTGATCTCCGACATTCATACTCATTAACGTAATCATTCCGATCAAACAAAAACAAAAAACCTACAAACCTCCATTATCAACAACAAAATTCAGATCTAAACAAACACAAAAACAAAACCTAAAAAACTCAAAAACAACAAACAAAAACGAAGAACAAAGAAAAGAAATCAAACGAAAGAACACTAAAACAGCAGTATCATACCATTTTAGTACCGTATTCAATGGCTTGTTCAGTGTGAAAAGTGCCATTTTTGCCGGTGATACCTTGACAAATGACGCGAGTATTCTTATCGACGAAAACAGCAGGAGAAGGTTGAGATGAAGAGCCGAAATGCCTGATTTGACCGATTGAAGAAGATGAAGATGATGATACAGAAATGGAGGATTTGGTTGATTGAATCTTCGATGACAAGTTAGAGAGGAGTTTGCTGGCTTGTTTCGCCATTGTTGAAGATTTGTTGAAGCTCCAAAAATTAGGGCTTTTTGTTTCGTTTACCTAATTTATTTATGTTAGTGTAATAAAAATGAAATTGTTATTTATGAAATTTTACGTGAGATATGAAAATGAATAGTTTGTTCAAAAATTAAAAAATAGTTAAAGAAAAGTGTAATTCAGTCAACTTGCCTATGTGAAAGGAAGAAAAAAAGGCCAAAGGGAAGAAATTTCTGTGTTTTGGAATTTTGGTGCTGCTAGTTGGGTTGAAATTGGACCCTTATGATCTTGAGGTTGAACCATCGACTAATATTTATTTTATCATTAGGACTGGAATCTTCTGAAACCGAAAGAAAAGCCTTAATTAATCGAGTTTTCTCTCACTCTCGGAATTATAGACTAATTTTATATACTCTTATTATGTAATCAAGTCTAATTTTACGTTCGCGTAAATGTAGGTCTATGTCACTAGGTTAGCAAGATATGACACATGGTGGGCTACAAATTTACGATGATTTATGTGACATATAATTAACTAATCATTGGTCGGACCATAATATATCATGTATTGTTTGGGTTGAGTTGGGTTGGGGGGAGGGAAGAGTATTGATCGGATACCTAAAGGTTGACAATTTTTATGACATATAGAAGGAAAAATTGTGGGTATCTCATGATAAAATATATTTACAGATATCTTAAAGGGCCATTTTTGTCAAGAAATTGTGGCTTAATAAAATATTCAACGGAAGTTTCTCAAATTTACAACTATACTATTACAAAGTATCTCAAACATCTCATGATGAGATACCTATTACCCCTCCATATAGAATCAATACTACAATGGAAGAGAAAGTGCTACGAGTGTAAAATTAAGTTTTAACTTTTGATCTATTTGTGACCAGTGGGTTCACGTATTTTTTTCGTTTTTTGTCATGATAAGTTATCTTGAAATTTGTGCGTAGTTCTTCGCATTCAACAAAATTGTCCTAGGTGCAATCTAACTCAGTTGTTGTGCTAGTTTCGTGTACTCATTATTTTCATGAATGGATTTCGCCATTGCTTGTAAACGATAAAGTCATGCTTGTTTTATTAGATGATGCGATCACCTTCATTGTTTTAAATGCTCTAAAAATAGTTTTTGTATCATTTATAGCGCTACATCTTTGCCAATAAACTCCCTCTTCCAATTTTCATTGTCACGGAGCAAAGCCCCTCCTCCCAATTTCGTTGTCTAAGACAGACCTTTTCACCTTAAGATTATATATATTGCAATTTTCTTTTTTTATATAGAATATTCGTGTATACAAGAAGTTTATCAAATTTTAAGTAATAATATGCACCTGTGTGATGCATAGTTTATACATAATAATTGCTGCGTAGATTCAAGAGTGTGATGTTAATTTATTATTCCACTTGATTTTTGTCATTAGTGTAAACCTTTTTTTTTTTTTTTAATAACTAACTATTAAGGTCATAGATTAGATTGCCTAATATTTGAGAGGGAAAATAATATTATGTAGACATTAAAATCATTAGTTGAGAGGGTGAGTGCATATACCTCTCTGTAAATGATCAAAAGTTAGATTTTTGTAAGAACAACATTTATTTGTTAGTTGACATGACACGTATATTTTATGAGTAATTGATATAGGCCACTAGCACCAATGGTGATAAGCTAGCTTCTAACATTTTCTTTGGACACCTTTGATGCTAATTAACATAACAGTGTTATGAAAGTATAATTGAACATCTACTATTATCGACAATCAAAACATGTACTTAACACATCTACGTACTATACACCAATTGTAGAAAGTTATAAAACTTAAATAAAATTTGTATCATATAGTAATATAAGATACTTCTCCCTCTATTCTCTCTTCTATATTTCAAACACGTAGAAGTTTTTGGCCACGAACATCAAATTAGAAGTTGGAACAATCACTTTCATAAGCAAATGTGTTAAAAAATACGCAACCATAGAACCAAAAATATCTTGAGTTCTCCCATTTTTTTTTTTTTTTTGGTCTTTAACACCTCTTATCCTAGCTATTGGACCTACCATTCTAATGCAAAGTTGTGCAACATTTTGTGCCACTTTGCTCTTTCTCATAACTTCTGTCTTCTGTTCTTTCTATCATCAGATCACCCTCCAAAACTTAAAAAAAAATAATGGCTTCTACAAGCTTAATACTTAACTTTGCTACACTAATGAATTCACCATTTACAACTAGAGTGCATAAAAGTTATTCATTACATGAATTCCCTAAAACTTTGCCTTACCTTTCACGTCATCAACTTAAGCATAATCGCCATCTTCTTACATGCAAAGCATCAACTTCATCGTCGATAATGGAGTATGATCTATACGAACTTTTGGGTATAGACAGTAGCAGTGATCAAAGACAGATTAAGAAGGCATACAGATTGCTTCAAAAGCGATGTCATCCTGATATTGCAGGGATTTCTGGCCATGAAATGGCTATAATCCTCAATGAAGCTTATGCTGTTCTTTCTGATCCCATTACTCGTTACATCTATGACAAGGTTTCGCTTATTTTCTGATGTTTTATTTTGATGTTGCTCATTTATAGTTTATAACATATGATTCCGAAAATTGGAAACTGATAGACAGTATATATGTCAGTATTACTGAATATGCTTTTCATTGGCTTTTTTTTAGGAACAAGCGAAGCTAACTGCATTGCAAGGGTTCACAGGAAGGCCAATGTACTCTGTAT
Source organism: Suaeda aralocaspica (assembly GCA_016808085.1). Lineage (NCBI taxonomy): Eukaryota > Viridiplantae > Streptophyta > Magnoliopsida > Caryophyllales > Amaranthaceae > Suaeda > Suaeda aralocaspica. The sequence continues at coordinate 625,589 of PYUH01000490.1, forward strand.
GGCAAGGACCGGAATCTGAACAGCGAGCTGTATTCGTAGATGAGCTCAAGTGTGTTGGTTGCTTGAAGTGTGCCTTGCTTTCTGAGAAGACTTTTGCTATCGAGTCAACCTACGGAAGGGCTCGTGTGGTAGCTCAGTGGGCTGATCCTGAAGATAAAATCCAAGCTTCCATAGATGCTTGTCCTGTCAGTTGCATCTGGTAACACTCGTCTTAGCTCCACCTACCACATTCGTTTTCAGTACAGTCTATTGCGTCTTTCTTGCTTCCAAAGTAGCAATTTCTGTAATATATTCATGTTTTCGGGAAATTCTGCTGAACAACTGTCTTTTACTCTTTCTTGCTCCAAAATTAGCAGTTTCGGCAACAAAACTTTTCTTAAAGTTAATGATTGGTTTCTTGTTTTTCTGCTAAACTAGCATTTTTTCTGTAATAGAACATTTCTTATTGCAAGTGGTTTTTCTGAGACTTCAACTTGTCTACTACTTACAATCAGGATGGTGGAAAGATCAGATCTTGCAGCGCTGGAATTTCTCATGTCGAAGCAGCCACGAGGGAAGGTAAGAATAGGAGCAAGCAATACAGCTGGTGCACGGGCTTTCGATGTTTTCTCAGAGCTTAAAGTTTTCCACAAGCGATTGGAAGAAGCAGCAACCAGGAAAGCAAATCAAGAATCTAAGGTAGTTACCTAACACTTTTGAGTCTTTAAACTGATTTGTTGACAATGCTCATCTAATGAGTTGCACTCCAATTTCAGTACTCTCAACTCCAAAGAGAAGCAAGGAATTCGGCAATACAAACCATAAGGGCAATGTCAAATTTGTTGTACTGGCAGTCACCTGGCTCAGATTCTTCTAATAACTTAACACCAATGAGAAACAATAAATCTAGTGATTCAATCATTGACGAGCTAAGAGCTGCAGCAACAGCAGCAAGAATACACAACATTTTGAAGACTCGGAACAATGCAAAACTTCTCCCTGAACCAACATCGACAGATGAATATTGGGTACCATTGACCCCTGTACAATCACCAGAAACAGATAACAGCAAGCAGGATTCTCAAACTCCAAAAGAAAGTCCATCTACTAACAATGTATACAAGGATACTTGGGGCACAAAATATGTGAAAAGAAATGTTACAACAAAAAGGAGCAACCCTGTCGTTTCAGGCATTCCGATAGGTACTGGTTTGGCAGCAGCAATTACTGTAGGATTACAGGGAGGAGGCGAGGCAGTTGGAGGGTTGGAAGGTCATATAGGTGGTTCTTTTGCGCTTCAGGTGGTAAATAGTTTTGAGTTACAAGTAATATTAGCTGGAGTAACTTGGTATCTTATTGGAGCGTATGTCACACAAATAGTAGAGCCTCTTACAAGGAGGAATAAAATGTAGTATATACCAGGGAAATAGGGTACATTTGTAAAGGAAGCAGATACATAGAAACATAAATAATTAAGCTTAATGATGCATTAACTTGTGAATGTTCGATTGTTCAAACATTTATGACTGTTGATGCTAGATTGCACTCCAGAAAATCTAAGACATTGAACTTGAAAACTAGTTTAAATTGCATATGCACATTATTAGGCACCCTTGCACCATAGAGAACCACTAGCTATTTAATGCTCGCCTCTAAATTACTCCACATTTGAGTGGAAAATTTTGAATTATGTTGAGTTTAACAATGCATAAGATCCAAAATCAGAAATAATTTCAATACATTATCCGGGCTAGAATGCGGCAAAAGCATTAAGGAACAATATCTACATTACCCAACAGTTGAAGAAACAGTTAACGCAATAGAACATCCATTGTCAAAATGAATACACCAGGGAGATACAATTTGAAAGAAGTGTTGATCCATTCTTGTCAATTTAACAAATAAGTACAATTGTGATGAAATTCAATCATTGGAGTCTTGTACAAACACCTAGTATCGATATTTTGTGGAGTAGTCTTTTGGAGCAATCACAAGACCCCGACCCTTTCGAGCACCACGATAGACAGTCTCAACAATGTCAATGAACTCTTGCTTGTCCTTGAGGGCCCAATTGATTTTGTTGTTGTTTCCAGTTCCAAGATCTATCATTATGTGCTTGTTTCTGAAGAAGAACATGACAGTTGATGGATCATACAGCTCGTACATTGTGTTAAAATCAGGAACCTCTGTTATGTCTACAAGGTATATCACAGCAAAGTTCTTGGTAGTCTCTGCCACTGAGGCCAACACTTCATCCATCTGAGAGCAAAAGAAAGTGTTGTAATAAGATATATGACATATAAACAGAAACAGAACAAACAACAATTAAAAGTTGACATGATAAATTACACAAAAAATGTTTTTGTCCCCCTTTACTTTGAAGGCATTCCGGAATTCCAACATAAAATAAACAACAAATGTCAAGAACATGAATTGCCGGAATTCGGTCATCCAAGTATGAGCTGCAGAAAAATCCGTATCAGCTAATTGCTTGGTCAGGGAAGGTATGAATTCTTACTACAATTCCACAAAGCTATTACATGAACCCCCAAGGGCGTAGAAACACATTCCCTGCTCTATTGTAGGGCCTTTTTTTTTTTTTGGGGGGGGGGGGGGGGGGGGGGGGGGGGGGGGTGTGGGGGGTGGGTGGGGGTGGGGGGGGGGGGGGGTTGGGGGGGGGGGGGGGGGGTTGGGGGTAGTGGGGGGGGGTGGTGGGGGGGGGGGGGGGGGGGGGGACAAGGGTCTTATAATCCTTTCCATGTCGTTAGAAGGGATATAATAATCAACTATAACGACAAAATTATTCTTTTTGGAAAAAAAGAGTGTGACAAATCTGAGAATGGGCTTAAAGAACAGAAAGCAACATGGGAGCAGAAGATTGGTGATTGAACTTCAGATAACGTTCAAATAAGTACCATATTAATGGATAAAGGAGATGATGGTGCCTCAACGAACATCCCAACCTTTTACACCATACTGAATGAAACCCTGATCACAAAACAACTGTCATCAGTGTGATAATAAACCTCAACAACACATTTCACTTCCAACATCTAAAATCTCACAAACCTAAGATTATCCGCTCCTCTAGGCTTCATTTGTTTTTACCTGAAACACTTTTCTAGTTCTAGTTTTCTCTAAAAGGGATTTCCATTTTCTTTTAATAAGATGATAAAGAGTTCATCCATGATGGAAAATGATCCTCTAAAATCAAGAGCGGAAACATTTTCCTTGCTAAAAGAATGGTATGTCATATTTCAAATTTTTTCCCCAAGCACCATTGTATCTCTCTTCATATCAATCCTTTTCCCTCACTTACCATTTTCCTTCTCCTATTAGTTCTTTCATCGATCAAACATATGAAAGCAAGATTTTCCATCCAAAATAATTTTCCATCAAGATTCTTTTCCAACAAAATGAACCCTTGATGTCTTTCTACGGCGAACAATACCAATCACGAAACAAGTGGAATTTGCTCCATAACTCCACCAAAGATTAACAACTTATATGACAAAGAACCAAGGAGCAGTTGTAGCTAGTGAACCAGAGCAACACCTACAACATAGTCCAACGCTTTAACCTAATCATGCACAAAATGTTTCTCACCCTTCACTCCAACCCTATATCACATCTTTATCCAAAGAAAAGCTCCCCATTAAATCACTCAAGACATGATGAGGCACAACCGCACAAGTCATTCATATTGAGGGATAAACTAACTACACAATACGCTTTACAAAGCTTCCCTTAACACTGGCTTTTAACTATATACCCAAAATAAAACTACAAAATTGGAGAAAAGTAACAGTCAAAGCAAGTAAACACAACGATAAATTCCCAACTAGCAAATCGCCATCTTCGATCGTACTAAGCAACAAAGATTAAAGCCAGATAAACGACGATAGAATGAGGTTAGACTGTGGTACATAAACACTTCACCCTAATTCCACCATTGATCCACAATGCAAGCATGAAGCAATCAAAGTAAAACATTTAACTAACAACAACTTTACTCAATCATCAAATTATATATTGCAACACACTAATACGTACATATACAAAAGAAAACCCTAAATTCACTCCTTCAACATCAAAATTCCACAATTCCAGAAATAAATACTCCTTCTTTTACCATACGTACATAAACTCCTTCTTCCACAATAATTTACAATCATTTTACAAATAAATTCAAAAGAAAAAAACATCCAAAATTCCCGACAAATTACACGAAAAATTACTGATAATTCCACGAAATTAGAAGCAGCTACAAATTAGTAAGCAAAAATGAAGTAGTAAATGAAAAAATCGAAGTAAAAACACAAAATAATTAGGTCAAAAACATACAATAATCAGCAAAAAAAAAAAGAAAAAGAAATTAAAGCAGAAAAATTAGGGTTAGAAGTGAAATTGAAAGAGGGGAAAAGAGAAGAGAGGAGACCTGCATGCAGGTTTCATCCCAGTCATGGCCAAAGCGGATGATGACGAGGCGTTCTTCTTCGGCGAGGATGGCTTGATCTACTGCCCAACCTGAGTGCAAGTGTGGTAGCAAGTACGACATTTTTTTTAATTTTCTTTTCTTTTCTCTCTCCTCTTTTACGACTTGAAGAAGGTAGTTTGCCTAATAATGACGCGAAGGAAGAGATTGGGTAGGACGCTCCGCCGTATTAATGGGCACACCACAAGTGGCCAGATTTTAGAATATCATAGTTGGATTGAATTGAGTTGAAGATTTTAATTAAACGATTTTATTAAATGAAGATGAGTTTTGATCTAAGTTGCATGGATATGGATACGGATTTGAGGGTGTATAGGTATAAAATTCGCGGATCTAAAAACATAGGATACAGATATGATAAAGTAACTAGCTTTGTTTCCCGGGCGTAGCCCCGAAATATTTTTTTTTGAAGTGTTTCCCCCAACGATTGATAAAATTTCATTTCAAGAATTCTTTAATTTGTTTTGCATAGCTTTTTTGTCAAAATTTAATGTATTGTAATTATATTAGTTAAATTTAATTTTATCAAAAACTAAAATGGTAAATGAACAAATAGAAGTATTACAGTAAGATATTTATCATAGATATCGACAAAATATTTTGCGATAAAAATTAAAAAGAATTATATAGTATATGTTGGTGATAGTTGGCTTCAAATATATAATGTTTTATATACTTCATAATTTTTTAGCAACGCTTGTATCATTATCAGAGAATATAATGTGTGTTTAAATTGTTTGTTGATAAAAATATTGAATATATGATTTACTTGTGAACTTATGATTGAATAAAAAAACTTAATTGATCGAAAAAAGTCCGATCATAATATTAAATAGATAAAATGAACACGAAACAATCATCACAATTATATATATTCACTATAATCACGTAAGCAATAGTCACAACAACATGCATCTCCACCATTTGTTATGATAGGCTACCTGTTGGTATCAATCAAACCTCTTACCTAGCACCATCTTATGCATCTCCACCATTTTGATATTAAAGAGATAAAATGAACATGAAATGGTCTTTTTAATTAGGTTTTAATCAGTTATTTCTTTTAGGCTATGCATATATAATATCATAGGTTGTTGTGGAAAAATAGGCAATAATAACATATAGCTTAGTTGGTAAGTCATGAGTCTCATATGTTAAAGGTTATCAGTTCAATTCTTATTAAACACATTTTTAACATTTAAAATTCAATTTGGAATTGAGGGGGTGCCACGTGGCGGATTGCGATTCTTCGCGTTTTAATATATAGTAGTTGATTATTATAGATATTATTAAAATGAAGAAAATTTGTGAAATTTTAACGTTATTTGATTATATTCATTTAAATATTCTAGTAAAACAACATAATATATCAAAATAACGTTACAGTTTTATACAATGGGGTGGAATTACAATAATCCAAGTCAAAAAATATTAATGTAAATATGGATTAAAGTATCGGATATTCATAGAGTATCGATGTTATATCGATATCCAATAGGGGTACTTCAAGTATAACATCTTTTTCTTTTTTCTCTCCTCTTTTACAACTTGAAGAAGGTAGTTTGCCTACCAAGGACGCGAAAGGAGACGCTGGTTGGAACGCCCTGCTATAATTATAGCCGAATTTCAGAGTATTGGGTTGGATTGAATTTAATTTAGTTGGATGTTGTAAAATAAATTTTGGGTTGTGATCTAGGTTTATTAGAAACAATGTTAGATTGTAGATAAGGAGAGATGTCGTTTTAAGGTTAGATATTGATTGATTGGAGTTGTATTACTATTAGGGGTGTACACGGTCCGGTCTGGTGCGGTCTGAGGTCCAGACCAAACCAGATCGCAAAATTGCGGTCTAGGTGTTTTCCAGACCAGACCAAAAATTTTTAAACGGTCTGGTCTAGTGCGGTTTGCGGTTAAACCGCAATTCCTAAAAGATTTTATGAAGCATAACTTTATAAGAACGAAATGCTAATACACAACAAACGATAAGTTTACCTATACAACCAAGTGCAAGTCCACAACAGAAAATGACAATATAACATCCATCACTAGTAGAAAAATTGGATTTTGCTGCGCCACATTTGCTGCGGTTCTTTGAGATTTTTAAAGAACCGCAACAAATAGTTGTTGATGATACACAATAAAAAGTATTTGCTGCGGCTCTTTTTCTTATTTGCTGCGGTTATAACCGCAGCAAATAAATCAACCCAAAAAAAACGTTCAAGCCCAACCCAAACGAAGGGCTATAAATACAAAAACCCTCCATTTTTCCACCAAACCCTAACTCCCCTTCATTCTCGCCTCTTTCCCCTAACTCCCTCTCAATTTCTGATCTCTCAATCTCTCTAACCCTAACTCCCTCTGTATTCTCGCCTCTTTCCCTCTCATTCTCGCCTCTTACCTCTCTCATTCTCATTGTCATTCGTCCTCCCCATTTGAAGGTACTACGTCCTTTAATTTTTTTTTGTCTTTTTTGTCTTTTTTGTTTTTGTTTTTTTTTTTATTTCGATTGTAATTTTTTTTTTGTTTTCGATTGTTTTTTTTTCTTGTTGTTGTTGGTTTGAAATTGATTTATTTATTTTGATTTGTTTGATACAATTTTGAAGCAAATTTCGAGCAATTTTAGACAACTTTGAGGCGATTTCGAGCCTTGGGCAATTTTTCTTCAAGATCTATCTTTTGAGGTTAGTTAATCGAAAACCCCTAATTTTTTCGATTGTTTTTGAGGCTTGGGAGATTTTTCTTCAAGATCTATCTCTAACATTGCAGTTCTGTCTTTGTGTTGCTCGCTAAGGCTCTTGTGTTATTGTTGTCTTTTACATTATTACTGTTGCTGCTGTTTTTGTACTGGTGTTNGTACGAGTATTATTTTGTCTTTGTGGTTTCTCAAACATCGTTTATTTTTTGCAATTGAGGACTGAGTGTGTGTGTGAGGACTGATTTGTTGTTGATTTGTTGACTGAGTAAGTTAGGTTGTTGTTTGGACTGCTGTTGCTCTATTGTTGTTGTTCCTTTTTGTTCTAATTGTTGTTGTACTGATTGTTGTTGTTTTAATTGTTGTTGTTTAGATTGTTGTTATTCTGATTATTGTTGTTTAGATCTAGGGTTTTGTTTGGTTGTGGTTTATTGTTGTTGTGGTTGAGGTCTGGTCTTATTTGTTTGTGAGTGAGTGAATTTGAATGAGAGAGTGTGAGTGACTGAGTAAGTGTGAAACAGAGACTGACTATGAGTGAAAGAGTGTTAGTGTGAGAGTGACTGAGTGAGTTGAGTAAGCGTGAGAGAGTGAGTGACAGAGAATAATAGTCTCTGTGAGAGAGACNCCCGAATTCTCATCAGCTAATCTTATATTCTTATGTGTTCTAATAATCTAATCTTTTAGTCTTAAATCTTAAAATGGGAGCTGGGAGCATAGTGATACCTGAAATTTCACATATTATTCATGAATTTATTTTTGTTTATGTACTTTGCTGCTAGTAGGTTTGTGTTCCTGGAAACATATTTAATTTTGATTTGTTAGATATACTCAAGCAATCAGTCAGTATTCAGTATATCAATAAGTGATGCAAGGTTTTTATAATTTCAGTTTCTTGTTTGCATAGATGGGTTGTACTTGAAATTGATGATGATTAGCTTCCTGCGGTTTCATTACATGGGTGTTGGAGGTCCTATTTGCTTATTTGGTGTCTGCACCTTGTTTTTTGTTTGTGATTCATTTACATTTCTGTAGACATGGTGAAAAACAAGGGTTTCTTGCCTTTGCTACCGGCTTGCAAGGAACCTGATCCTGAAACTAAAGTCCTATTCTCCGCTGAAGCTATAATTGCTAATCCACCAGCATATGGTTAGTAATTGAGATTCTTCTTTTTATGGAATTAAGTTTTTCCTTATTTAATATTCTGATATCTCCGTAGTTCCATTAACTAGGTAATACCCGAGCCATGCTCTGCGTTTAAATTATAAACAAGAATAAACATTAGAAGTGTGACAAATTCCTAATTTCAAGTATATATAAAAATTGAAAATAAATAATAAAAATTAAAAGTGTAAAATTAGGGAAACAAGATTTAGTAGTATCTACTTTAGAAATAGATAAGGTTTTGAATGTAATGCTTCATTGTTAATGAAGGCCAACCTTTCATTTAAGTTGACAATCATCCATTGTTTGGATGTAATGCTTGAATGAATGAATTAGATTTTGAATCTATGAAAGAATGGTTTAATGAGTATGTTAATGGATGCTTGAATGAAATATTTCGATGAGATTGAGCTTATGACTGATGTTTATTGATTTGTGGTCTGATGTGTTGCTTCTTACTTGATTCCCTTATGGTCAGACAATTGCATCTCTTATGGTGATGCAATTGTTGAATGATGATCGAGTCCCTTATAGTCCGACAATTGCTTGATAAAAAATGAGTCCTTTTTCATAAGACACTAATTATTTCCAAATGATGAAGGGACTCAAGTGATGACCATGGTCAACATCATTGAGGTTTGAGTTGCTCCAGGCTTAAAAACCTGTTGAAGTAGCCTAACTCGAATGGTGGGTGATTGTAACCACTTCCCTGATGAAGATTATGTATATAACCACTTCACTAATTATGTATATAAACATAAATATATATAAATGTATAGATATGGTTGAATGAATGAATTATGGTATGATTTTTTTTTTCCGTTGCTCTCTTTGCTCTTCTCTTTATCTCTCTTTGCTCTTCTCGCTATTTGATGGCCCGCCACTGCGTTGCTGCTGCTGGTGTGCCGCTGTTGTAATGCTGCTGCTACTGGTTCTTGGACCGCGCTGCTGTATGCTTTACTTCTCCAATCACTCACCAACAAGTCCATCACCAATCTTGTTTAAGTTAAATTTCAAATGTATTTTTGTGATAGAAGTGTAATTCAATTGAAAATAATTGATTCTATGTATGTATAACATTTCAGCTTCTAATTTTGCTTTAAAATGCAAAAAAAAAAAAAAAAAAAATTATTTTTTTGGGTGCTTATTTGCTGCGGTTATTCACAAACCGCAGCAAATAAGTGTGTTTTTTTTGGTGGGAAACTGCACTATTTGATGCGGTTTTACAAAGAACCGTAGCAAATAATCATGTTTCCCTCCAATTTCTGGTGTGTTATTTGCTGCGTTTACTTGAATAACCGCAGCAAATAACCCAATTTTTTGCTGCGGTTTAAATTTCATCATTTGTTGCTGCTATAAGTGCTAGGGTTCAAAACCGCAGCAAATACCCCGGAAAAAACCGCAGCAAAATGCCTTTTTTGTACTAGTGCATCAATCAATCATAAAATGGAAAACCATACAGAGTTACAAATTTAAAAGGTTGCATATTTGCAATACCACAAATCTTACAACATAAAATTTGTCTCTAAAACTAAAATAAATAGAAAATTACTCCAATGTCGATAAAACCGCAAACCATAATTATTTACGGTTTATGGTCTGGTCTGGACTAAAAAAAATAAAAAAAAACAGACCAGACCACAAAAATTACGGTCTAGCTTAAAAAAAACCAGACCATAAATTTTGGACCGTAGACCAGACCAGACAGCAAAAATACAGTTTGGTCCGCGGTTTGGTGCGGTCCAGACCATTTTTTGTACAACCCTAATTACCATGCTTAATTGGCTCATTTAAGGTGACTTTTGTTATATTAAAGATCATGGTTTGACAATAATTTTGGTTTGAGAGTTTAGATGACATAAATGAAATATGGGTTATGTTAATTGAATTAACCATATGTAATTATTATTTTTACCAACTTAACCACCTTTCCTTTTAGATATTGTTATACATTTAATATTATATAATGAAAATTTAAAGCCTTATAAGGGTGGCAACCCCTCCTCGCCGCTATATGTATGGATAACAACATAGGAGGGAAATGAAGGAATGAAAATGAGAGGAATGAGAAGGGGAAAGTGGAGTTCTAATTTCTCTCAAACTTGTTCACTTTTGGATGTACAATATTCATTAAAAGATAATAGAAAATTAGTCCTCTCTTTTTTCCAACTATATATCTTAAAAATGGAGTTTATCCTCTTGTCATTCTCACCTCTTTCATTCCTTTCCTTCTATCCCAATAAAGAATAGATTTATTTTCAAATACTTGGAGGAAAACCGCACATAATATACCCCTTTAAAATATACGTTGTTCAATGGAATAATATGTTTTAAGTGAATTCAATCATAAAATACACAATTTGACAACGATTAGACTTGAAGAGTCTAAACACATACAATTGTACAAATTAGATGAAATATGAAATATGTCGATGGAGATTAAATAAATGCGTCCCTCATCTCATGTTGAGTCGTGCTCTAGTAGTCAAAACAACAATTGTTTTAATATTTAAAGTTACAATTGTATTCTGTAAATTGTGGTTCACATATTGTGTTTATTATTATAGTAATAGTTATATAAATACTGTATTTCCTCTAAATTTGTGTTTTATATGTATCATATTATCATAATAAGTGTTACATGATTAATTATTAATGCTATTATTATTAATTATTATTCTTCTTCTTAACAAAAAAAAGTCAACAAACCCTTATCAAGTTATTAGATAAGAGTCCCCTTGGTCCTTATCAACATTCTTCTAGAGTTCTAGATTTATCTCTTCTACAATGATGAGTCTACATTGTTAGTACACTTGTCATGCATCTATTATAATTATTTCCTAATTAACAATGTAGCTAATTTTATATTTGTATTTGCCTCTTAGAATTTTTCCTCTTTAGTTCCACACATTTTATTGCTTAATCATCTAATCATTTCAACCCCAAACAAAACACACCAAAAAAACAAAAACTTCACACCATGGCAGAAGCTGAATTTCCTTACAATAAATACGAGACCCGAACCCGATCGCCCGACCCGAAAACTACAGCACTCCTTGTCATTGACATGCAAAACTACTTCTCCTCTATGGCCCACCCCATCCTTCCCGCCATTACCACCACCATCCACCTTTGCAAAAACGCCCACATCCCTGTCATCCTCACGCGCCACCGCCACAAACCCGGCGATGACGGAGGCGTCCTAGGCGAGTGGTGGGACGGTGGAATCATACTTGATGGCACCCCCGCCTCACAACTCATCCCCCAGGTTGTCACCTCTGTAACAGATGATCATGAAAAAAACAAGTCTACGGTAAGACCAGTGGCCCCAAGTCCTCAACTCTTTATACTATTTCTATTTTTTAGTTATAAACTTATAACATTTTACTTTTTACACTTTTTGACACAAATTATAATTTACTAATTGCAGTAATTATGCATTTGTAAGATTATTAAAATTACATATCAATAGACTATATGTTGGGACGAATCTAAAGAAATCCATATTAATCATATTTTTTCCTTATACATTAACATAACTAAACAGGGTCAAAATATGCAACATGGATAGTGTAACTTTTTCAATAGTTACAAGACTTAGCAACTAAAAAAACCGAAGGTAGTAGATTTTTTTTAAATATTTTGTTTTTTAATTTAGACATTTAGTTAGTTACTGTTTATTATTCTGTAGCTATCTTTTTTATGACATACATCCCGTCTTATATAAGTTTTTATGTTTTTATATCGGAAAAGGATGTTATGGTGGTGGAGAAGGAGACGTACAGTGCGTTTCGGAACACGGGGTTAGAGGAGAAGTTAAAGCAGATGGGAGTGAAGGAGTTAATTGTCACTGGAGTGATGACTAACTTGTGTTGTGAGACTAGTGCTAGAGAAGCATTTGTTAGAGGGTTTAGAGTGTTTTTTTCTACTGATGCTACGGCTACTTCTAATCACGAGCTTCATCAGGCTACTCTTGTTAATATGGCTTATGGGTTTGCTTATTTGGTGGACTGTGACCGCCTTCGAAAGGCACTGTCTACATAATATAACATTAGAGGTGATCAAAGCATGGGCCAATTGAATTGAAAACTATGTTAAGGACTTTTCTTTTCGGAATTGAAATAAACTGAACTGTAGTATATTTTTTGGATGTAATATGTATGTGCCCATGTTAGCCGTGTAATGAAAAGGATGAGCTAAAGAAGTGAGGTTAAAGATAATTGCTACATACTTGCATTTGTATGTTACACAACCATCAATTGTGTATGAAACGGCAACATAGCAACTAGCAAGTAGCCCCAAGCCAGGCTATCGGTTGACCTACCCCGCCCACGTGCACATAGTTTGGTTTGGCATGATCACATGACCGGTGCCGGCTTTATACATCATCGACTTGATTAAATTTTACATTTGGCAAACAACCAACAATGTATACTGAAACTACTAGTATACGGTGGTGGTTGATTGCTAGCAACAACTTTCGATTGTAATAATCAATATAATGTTAATATGGACGGATATCTATCGGCAAATACAAGTTAAGACTATAAATAAAGTTATAACAAATTAGCGTTACCTTAAAACTATGTAACATGTGCTTTTCAAGTTTGTTTGCATTACTAGTGCAAATTTATATGTTTTGCGCAATTGAACGAACTCTTGCACACAAATTGCAACGATCAATATTGTAAAAAGTAAAAGGCAATTGTGACATAGTTAGAGTAAGGTTTAATATTTATCAAAAGGTAGACACAATTAAATAACTACACTTGAGAAAAAAAAATGTAGTAAAGATTATGAGACAGAGAGAGTATGCAATAGCAATTTCAAATTGGAGAATTGCGTTAGTTGTGTGTTACTAAACTCATTTTTTACGATTCTTACCGTGTACGCAATTAATAATTAATGGAAAAAATCAATCAAACAATGTGGACACCATTATCGTTATCATAATTTAAAACACCTTCCGACATCAAGTAGTGATCACCTCAATCTATCTACTACCTACCTTTGCTTCGGCTCAACCATACCAACCATTTTCGTCAAAAGCCATAACTCGAAGACCGCTTTTGAAGGGGAAGCTGTAGAACCAGAGAAGTCAGAAAAGACTGACCATATCCCGACTCTCATTTATCAAGGTGTCAAATGGTAGCCTGACAAACCTATATATATGAATAAGAGCTTCTTATTGAAAATTTGAAACAAAAATGGTACAGCATTTGACCATAATGAGCTCCTTTGATATTGATATAGGAGGAAGTATATAAATGATCATGAGATAGATTATTTCTGTATCACAAACAAGGTTTTTCAAAGCTATTATTAATTCATTGGGAAGTTACAACATCAGATCAACTGCTTGAAAATTCATTCAATTATAATGCAAGCTTAATATGTGTTACAAGTGTAGCCAATACAATATATGTGAAGTTTCAAGTGCTAAAATTTACAGAATCAGTGTGTCTATTTAGCGCAAATAAATCTATATACTAATTCAACAAAAATTGATAACAAAGTAATTAAAATATCCTATTCATGATATCCACCCAAGTCAAGCTCTGTTCAACTCAAATTAGTTGTCTTCCTCGTCGACTCTGAACAGATCTTGGGGGTTTACTCAAACATCAGCAGCATGAAACCCATCCTTCTTGTTTATTCTTTTTCCCGGTGCTTAATTTTCAGACACACTCCACCCTACTTCATTCATAATAAGGATGACCGTGATTTTAACAGTATGTATGATGGGTGTATAACCATTGTCCATTGAAACTGCTGAATATGCTAACAAAATTGTATTCAAATTCAGTACTATTACCACCATTTAGTATCACCCAGTCACCCACCAAACAACCCCTCCATTTCATTCTAGTACTTCTTCCTAACACGTGAACAAACTATCAAACAGAAAATGGCTCATAAAAGTGATCAATTGTCTCGCCCAAGACATGAAAAACACTCCAGGCTTCACTTCAAAATGTCGAACATTTAGCTTCTACTAGGATCAAAAATAAAATCTGATCATGTGTATGTGTATGTGTGTGTGTGTGTGTGTCACGCCAACCTCTTCTCTTCACATAAATAGTATTCTTCAAAGAGTCCTAAACAGTGCAAATTCAAAGTCCAATTACGTCAACCTAGCTCAAGATCTAGAATTGACAGCATAAAGATTAGTCCCCTAGTAGCTGACACACTTGCTTGCAATATGAAAATACTATGATAGTATGATTCACAACTAATTAGCAAAAGAGGAAAACGTATGCCTTAGTTCAATCAAAATAGAAGCATAAGCTTCAGCAGAATCAATAATCTCATCAACTTTTAACGTTTCTAAACCTTCTGTACATGTCAGCATCAATAAAACATTCCATACATGTAATTCTAGTATTCATTTTCCTAGCTTAATTCTAAACCTTTTATAGCCTATTTTACCAATAAGGGTATACAAACTCCAACAAGGATAGTTCAGACACTCAGAAAAGATGTCTAAGAGTCTAGCTGAGAAATTAAAATTACACTGTAAACTAATTGATCAGCGTGAAAAATTCCATATGCTACTGCCAAGCATTGAACAGCTGATTACTTACGAGTTTATGAAACAATAACCTGTTGTTCTGAGAAAAGCCCCTCTACTTAACAACTTTTCAAAAGCCGGGTTGTTCTGCAGCATCACTTCCTTGATCGAAGTGTTTCCCGAAGCCTAAGTTTATGTAGGGACATGACCACTATCCATTAAGCTAGCTTCTTCTATATCTATCATGTCTGACATTGCCATTTGCTTATTCAAACTGGCTTCTTCTGTATCTATCATGTCTATATTTGCCATTTGCTTATTAGAACTGGCATCTTCTGCATCTATCATGTCTGACTTTCCCATTTGCTTATTCGAGCTGGCTTCTTCAGTATCTACCATATCCCACTTTGCTATTTCATTCGAGCTGGCTTCTTCAGTATCTATCATATCCGACTTTGCCATTTGCTTATTTGAGCTGGCTTCTTCTGTATCTATCATGTCCGACTTTGGCATTTTCTTATTCGAGTTAGCTTCTTCAGTATCCATCATGTCTGAGTTTGCCATATCCTTAGTTGACAACCAGGTTTGGATCAATTCATCTGTTTTTGCATCTGGATACAACTCTTTTTCCTTCATCTCTGAATATATCTTGCGTGCTTCTTCCAGCTTTCCATTTAAAAAGAGTCCATGGATCAGAGCTAGATATGAAGATGCATCGTCATTTAAAACACTCTCCGTCATCTTATCCCACAAGTTAAACACATTATCCAGCTGACGCCATCTGCAAAATTTCCTAATTAACATTAGATAAGTATCTTTATTTGGTTGGCAACCCAACTCCTTCATTTGATCTAACAACTTAAATATATCTTCTGCTGTCCTCTGGATACGCAAGAAAGCATGGAAAGTTCGAATTGTGGGCTGCAAGCCACGATTAAGCATTTCATTAAAGACATTCTCGGCTTCTTCTCTCTTCCGAGCCCTACACAATGGGTTAATCAATGAGTTAAAAGTGACAGCATTTGGAGCAACTCCCTTATTTTCCATGGTTTGCATAAGATACATGACTTCCTTTGCCAGACCATCCTTTGCAAGAGCATGCAAAACAGCATTATAAACTTTCCTATCAGGTTCAATACCCAATTCCTTCATTAGGACAAACTTTTTAAGCACCTCCTTCACCCTGCTTAACTTAGCATAGCACGATATAATACTCGAAAAGGAAATGACATCAAGTTGCACTCCCAGATCCATCATCAACCTCCAGAATCTATTAGCTTCACGCGGACTACAAACAATACTGCACCACCCATTCAGAATGATGTTAAAGCTCTTCGTATTGAATTGATAAGTGTGTTTGTTACTAAAAAGTAGCTGCTCGGCTTCCTGCACATTCTTATACCGAGTAAGAGCTGAAAGAAGCTTCTGAAACTCGTCCACCCCAACCGGAAAGTTAAACCGTTTAAAAGCATGGAAAGTGTTTATGGCATTCACTACATCATGGACTGCAGAATACCTCCTAATCATAATCAAGAGAGTATTCGGATTCATTACACCGCGCCTTCTCATTTCATCAATTACAGTCCATGCAGTATCAAATTTTCTCTTCTTAGCTAAGATCGATATGATCGAATGGTAAATCCTAACTGAATGTTCATACCCTGGCTGCTTACCAGCCCACAGGAAAAACATAAATGCTAACTCCCAATCATTCCTACACCTAGAAAGGACCTCCACCACCAAGTCAGCCGTGACCAAAACTCCACATTGTTTGAGCTTCCTAGCCACTTCAGTACCACTAACCGCCCTCGGCTTTTTACCCCGATTCAGACTCTGATCAGGGCTATCCCCACTTCCTGTGCACCTCAAAATATCCAATATAACCCCTAAATCATGATTAAATTTCTCATCTTTTAAACCCAATTTCTCAGTTTCAATCTCATCATCTTCCCCACTAATCCCATCATTATCATCACTAATACATCCAATTTCACCACTAACATCATCAAGTTTAGTCAAATTCGTTTCTGGGTTCAAACAATCAATTGAAGTAGAGCTAAAAAACTGAATTTTAGGACTAAAATCAAATGGGTTTTTGAGATTTTCAGCAAAAGGATTCAACTTTATACCAGTAACATAATTTGAAACTTGATTCTTGCATAATTTACCATTAGATTTAGCATGAACACCAAAACGAAATACATAGAAGTTCAATAGAGATAACCCTCTTCTGAATTTCCACATTATTCTGGGGGTTAAAAAATGTCAGATTGAAAGAATTGAAGAAACAAAGAAAAAAGTTTAATTGAGTTGAGTTTTAGAGATTACCATTTAGTTTTGATGATTTTCGCTGAAGTATTGAGCATTTTAGCTGCAACATATTGTAGTCGCTGGAGTTGGAGGGAGAGTGGGAGGGTGACCTTAGGCTAAACACAAACTCGCTGATGGCATAAGGTTATGAGCCATGACTCATGAGGAGGTTTGGGCCGTGGTTTGTGTATGGACATCATTTTCAGGACTTGGTATGAGTCTGGCAATTTTCTTTTGATAGCTAAAAAAACACATTGGAGCTAAAATTTTCTAAACGAGGCTTTATAAGTAGATATAAATTTGACGTGGCTTTTAAGTTACGTCTCGGTATGAAATATATAGATTTGTTGTTTAGGTTGGGGTTATTTGAGTAGAGGTTTTTTGTTTTTAGTTGTTTGCTTTTGTTTCCTCAGAGGTTAGGCACACTTTGCATTGTCAAACTTTGAGCATTTTTCATTGTGATAGTATAGCGAATATCATTTACCACTCGATTAATCGTTATCTTTTAAGTATATTCACCAAGTTTTCCTTTGAATCGGGGTAGTCATGACTCATGAGGCTACGTGTATATTCGGTGTATCTTTTGATCTCAATTAATTGTCTCAAAGTTATTGTGTTTCATTCGAAAGAACATTCATGTTGTTTGCGTGCTTTTGAAAGAAAGAAGGATTGGTGGTTGGTTATTCTATAAAATACAAATAATTCAAAGGTATTAGCTAATAATATTGTCAACACTGGCGAATTTATGGTGGTTGGTTCACTTGGCTTGTTTGACTGGTTCAAAAGTTTTCACTAAAGCAAAAAATATAACAAAAAACTATCACAAACAACTTTATCTTTTGACTTTCAAGCGACCTACCTACTTACCAAATAGCAAATATGAAGTAAGCCCTAAGGGGTACAATTTTTGTGGTGACTTAATCATATTAGAAGGTCCATATCCAAGAAGTTAATTGCCAATCATAGCCAAAGTAAATTCTCTTCACTATAAAGAAAATTACTACTCCATACGTATTAATAAAGTCCAATGAGTTTCTATAGGTTAGGACAAGTTCAATAATAATAATTTTCGATAAATTCTAATAACTTGAATAACTAGGTTCGTTGTTTAATATTTCCGTCGGATTGTGATGGTAGCGAGCAAAAGGATGCCAAGAGGAAAGTAAAAGATGAGAAAAGATATTTATGAAGCGGAGTTATATAGGTAGTAAACCAAAAAAACATTAAAGAAAATTGAGTGGTTTGTAAATTAAGGTTGTGACTTGTGAATAATTTTCTTTAGAGATCAAATTACAGCAGTAATGAATATATTGAGTAAACGAGTTTTCAATCCTCACTTCCTCAATGCATTTTCTAGTTTTCTTCAAAGGTGAGGATCATTTTTAAATTCTCAATCCAACAGGAAGTTCTTTTGAAGTTTTGCGTATATTTTTGGCCGTCAATGAGAGATGCAGATGATTGGAGAGCGGGGGAAAACATAAAATGCGATAACTAGGGTTACTCAAAAATACAAAATTAAAATTCTTCATGTAAAAATCCTAACTGAGATTCAATCAAAATGGAATTCAGCACAAGGTACTCTGTATATTATAGTAACAATATATCGCTCACACCTTCCTCCATTTGCAGAACAACTACGTAAGACAACAAAAAGAAACGGAAATGCATTAGAAAACATTCTGTTAACATGCTAACGAACACGTCGAACCTTCTCTTCTTGTCCAAGTCCAAGTGATTTCTGAGCATTTGATATACCTTCAGGATCTGTTAAACGCAAAAGTCAATACATGTCGGTAAAACAACAGACGTATAAGGGCAATGCAGAATTCGACATTAACTCAATGACACTTTATCAGAATTTTATCAACCAGTTCTTTGATATGAGTGTCAAAGAGAGTAAACACTACCATCAGAAATTTCGTCTATTATGTGCTGCACCTAAGTCCTAACAGGTATACATGAATTCATCTAAGCAGGCTTGGTGAAAAAAAAAGGGTGATGATAAATACTATTACTGCCATGCTATTCACTTTTATTTAATACTCGTACTATAACTACCATGTGGCCTATTGACACTTGACAGGAGGTCAGAAAGCAGCAGACTAAAGCGGCATCTGAACAAACTATCGAAACAGAAAATGGCTCATATAAACGTCTAAAGTTTAACCGATTGGCCCAAGGCATGAAGACATTGCAGATTTGCAGACTTCAAAAGTTCTAAGTGTAATATATTTAGCTCCTACTAGATCAATGATAAATTATGGAGCATAGATCAAATCAGAAATATATGATTGATCCAATTGTAGAAAAACAAGGACACCCACTAAGGCCACTATCACATTTATTTTCTCCTTGTGATGAGAGGGTCTACACAATAACAAGCAAGGGCCGAAGTACAACTGATAAGTAACATTAGAGCAGGTTACACTAGATCAGTTTAACAAAAACAGAAGCAAAACAAGTAAAGCATCATGGAGCACAAGAATTCCACCTTGACTTATGCATAGAATCAAATCAAACTGAAAAGGCTCTCTTACCAAAGAACTGAGTGAAAATACGAGTGAAGAAGTTTATATTGCGCGAAACATTGTATGCCATTGTTGGAGGAAGGGGTTTGACAAGAGTGTCAATGCTAAATACCCGCTGAAGAAACTGTAATTAGATACAAAGATAGAGTAAGCTACTCAGCTTTGTAGTTATTGTAGAAAATATTTCAAACAAGACCATAGCATCAGTACATGTACACAAAAACCTAAAAATGTAGCACATCAATGAGGAATCCACATAAAATTCCAGTTTTAAAGCCCAAATGATATTTAGGTTAGCTTTTATTCTTTTGTACAAAAAACACACTCGACAAAAAGAGATGCCAAGTCCACAAAGGTGGAAAACTCCAGAACAAAGGATGATAACGCAAAAATAGAAGATATTCAACCACTCCCAAAACATTGGGGTGAACAAGATGTAGAACAACAATCTTATTGAGCATCAAAAGTTTGTGGCATGACATTGCAGATCTTCTAAAGTTTTACAATTCTACCTCAAAAATAAGAAGAGAACCAATCGTTAGAGCTGATAATAACTTTTAGAGTTGATGACAGGACAGCATTGAGATGCAATTCCATGCTTCCCTAAGAATATAAGACGCAGGGAAGAAGGTGTGATACAAATTAAATGATCTATAAGCATCACCACTTTCGACATAGGAACAAAAGGGTTGCCTTTTATCTACGGTAACAGGCTTTGCCTTCGACATTCTCATTTTCTTTAACTTAAAAGAAGATTTGACAAGCAACAATAATTTTGTATTTTACATCTATCCTTCACATAAATAGCTTCAGTAACACTCAACACTCACAACCACTTTCTTTGTTAAAACTCAACATGGATATTGAGAACCGGAATACATATAAACTCAAAGCTTAATCTTCAAGAACAAAGTGCATAGAACTCACACTGCTTAGGCTTCAAGCAAGCATAAGTGGCCTCTTTTCACATAAGCAGTTTGTTTCAAAGAATCCTACGCCAACCTAAATCAAGTCCTTTAGTTACAAGCATAGCTGATACACAAACACCTAGTATACTTGCTTGCAGAATGAAGACCCTAGGGTTCACAGCCACTCATATAAGCCCTTAAAGAGGAAAACAAATACCTCAATTCAATGAAGATAGAAGCATCAATTTCAACAAAATCAACGGTCGCATCATCTCTAAGAAAAAAATGAAACTTCAAAACGTGATAACTAAATTTATCATGACTTCAAAACATTTCCCAATATCATCAGTGTTCAAATTCTCCCAAATACCTTTTTTTTTTTTTCTAACTCCATCTCTATCATCTATTACTCCAATTTGAAGGCACCCAAACAAGATTTAGCTTGTATTATCAGATGTGAATTATCACATTTAACAGATACATCCTCCAGGTAAACACTATTCTAAAAATCTCAATGTCAGCCACAAAATCCATTAAACAACTTCAAATATAACACCCACAAACAAAAACAACATCAATTTTAATAAGAAATCGACAACCAATAGTTCGAATAATGCCTAAAAAAAGAAAGAAAATCAACGAATCACTAAAACAAGTTATTTATATCCACAAAATTTATTACAAAACATCACACAAAAATCCCACAAACAGCAGCAACAAAAAATAGTTCCCCAATTGGAATTCGACAACTAATTATCAGAAACAAACCAGCAAACAAAATGAACATCAAACACAATTAAAATCACTAAAGCAATATACTTTCATCCATAAAACACAAAAATCCATTACAAAATTCCCCTTACAGATAGAAAATATTTCAAACAAGACAAAATCATCAGTGCATGCACACAAAAACCTAAAACTGAAGTATATAAATGAGAAATCCATATAAAATTCCAGCTTTTAAACCCAAATGATCTTTCAGTCAGTTTTTATTCTTTTGAAAAAGGCACTCAAACCAGCAAAAATAGAAGATACTAAACCAGCCCCAATACAATGATTTCACTTAAAAGTGAACAAGATGTAAAGCAAAAATACTACTTAAACATCAAAATTTTGAAGCATGACATTTCAGGTCTTTTAAAGTTTTACTTTTACTTCATAATCTCTTCAGGAGTTGACGACACTTGACAGGATGGTATTCAGAAGCAATACAGTATCTCAATGCAGTGAAACCCACTAATTTAAAAACATGTGCATCCTTAAAAATATAAGGCACAGGGAAGAAGGCATGAAATAAATTAAATGATCTATAACAATTCTCCTTTTTTTCAACTTACAAAAGATTTGACTAGCACCAACAATATTGTATTTTACATCTATCATTTACATTAACTGCTTCAGTAACACCCAACAATAAAATCCCCTTTCTTCATTATAACTTCACATGGAAATCGATGATAAACATAACCTCAAAGCTAAATCTCCAAGAGCAAAATGCACATAACTCACATTACTTAGGCTTCAAGCAAGCATAAGTGGCCTCATGTCAACCTCTTCTCTTCACATAAGTTGTTGGTTTCGAAGAATCCTACGCCAGCCCAAATCAAGCCCTTTAGTAATAGCTTACAAGATAAGCTGATACATTAACACCTAGTATACTGACTTGCAGAATGACTGAATGAGAACCCTAGGGTCCACAACTACTCATCTAAGAAAGAAAACAAATACTCCGTACCTCAATTCAATCAAAATAGAAGTACTAACTTCAGCAGAACCAATGATCTCATCATCTCCAAGAAAAAATTGAAACCCAAATCCATCATGACTCCAAAATATTTCCCAATATCATGAGTGTTCAAATTGTCCAAAATCCCAAATTTTCCCAACTTTATCACTATCATATAGCAATCCAATTTGAAGGCACCTAGGCAAGTTTTTTCTTCTATTATCAAATGTGAATTTTCACATTTCTAAAAGCTGCATCCTCAAACTAAACACTACCATATCTTTGGCTTCTAAAAATCTCAATTTGAGTCACCTAGGAACAATCCCAAGAGCTACGAAAATCCATTAACCTATGTCGAAAATATCACCCAATACTAAAACAAGACTTCTTATCTACAAACTACAAAACTCATTGCAAAACTTCACATTAAAATCCCTCAAATAACACCAATTTCAATTGAATATAGACAATCAATTGTTAGAAAAAAACACCTACAAAAAAATGAAATTAAACAACAACAAATCACTAAAACAAGGTACTTCCATAATTCCAAAAAACCCATTACAAAACATCACACAAAAATCCCTCAAACAACAACAAAAACAAAAAAAAAAACAGTTTCCCAAAATT
Organism: Suaeda aralocaspica; assembly: GCA_016808085.1. Classification (NCBI taxonomy): domain Eukaryota; kingdom Viridiplantae; phylum Streptophyta; class Magnoliopsida; order Caryophyllales; family Amaranthaceae; genus Suaeda; species Suaeda aralocaspica. Next base: position 648,532 of record PYUH01000490.1, read on the forward strand.
GGAATTCAACAACCAATTATCATAAACAAACCAACAACCAAAATGAACATCAAACACCAATTAAATCAATAAAGCAATAAACTTTCATTCATAAAACACAAACCCCATTACAAAAATCCCTCTAAAAACAACAAACAAACAAACAAAAACACCCAAAAACCAAATTGAAAAACCCCATAAAAATAAAAAATAAAAAAAAAACCTGGTAATTGCGTTGGAAACTGTAACGAAGTTGAGGGTCAATCTCAGAAAGGTCATCATCACCATAATCATCATTTTTATTTGATGATTTCTTTTTACCAGGAACATGCATAGTAGAAGTAGTTCCAGGTTGACTAGTGACTTTGAGTTTTGCATCTTTGAATTTATCTGAAGCTTCTTCTTCATCCCTCCATGGTGCTGATGATAGCAATTGCTTCTTTGCTTTCCCCATTTCTTCCTTTCTCTCTTTTGTTATCCACAAAAACAAAAGGATTTTGAAGTATAAACTGATGCTAAGATTATACTGGTACTTCGTAATTTCGTATAACCTTTTCTCTCTCTTTCTTGTGTTATCTTAAATCTTTTGGCGTTGTTCGGTGGGATAAATAACTCAAAAATGCCAAATGGGGATTAATTAGTTACCGTAGATCGGCACGAAGCATAACACGACTTGACATAAAAACATTACATTATGATAAGAGTTCTAGATGTGTATAAGTGTATAACATTGACACATGTGTTAATGTACATGTCGAACCTAGATAGGTAAAGAGTTATAGTTTAGTTTTCAAAGCACGATATAATATGACCTAATATACCGAGTAGTTAGTATGACACGTATAATTTTTTGAAATTTTGGGCTTAAGCATGGTACAATGCTATGATAGGCAATGAATTGGGTTGGTATGTGTGCAGAAGGAGTGGGAACAATGGCAATGGGTCAGCTCATAATTATGTAGGCTTGGCATGAAGCACGACACGACATGACATAACTTTATGCTATCTTTGGTTGCATATTTGATACTTCTATTTCAAATAGACTATTCAATTAAAAAATTCAATTTTTGGTTGTTATATAAAGTTTTAGATTTTGCGGATAAGTACTTTGATAAATCTCGCGATAATGTTGTAACCAATACAAAGTTATGTTTTTTTTTTTTTTTTTTTTGGGGGTGTGGGGGTGGGAGGGGGGGGGGGGGGGGGTTGGGGTGCTTAGGGGAGGGTGTGGGGAATGCTTATGGGAGTTTGGGAATGCTGAGATAACACCTTTTTTCTACCTTCGCAAAGTGATATGTTTTCATCGGGGCTCACTAATCAATCAAGTGGTCTATTGTAGGGTTAATCCCACCACATTACATAAACACATAGGTGTGACGCATTGCGGTAAAGAAGATTTGAAAATTGATATTAACGAGTAGGCACAATGTCGATGACCAATGCGATGGACCACTTAATTCACCCACAAGTCAGGCACACCACAGTCCCAACACTGCCTGGATGCGAATCTTTTAGTGTACTACACATTGGATAGAGTTCAAATGTAAGTGTAATTAGACCATGTACATCGTTTGGTTAATTACTTCCCATCCTAAATTTGTCGCCTTTACACACGGAATTACTCATTTAATGTTCCTCCACTAGCTAACAAGAGAGAAAAGTCACCAGCAGTTTTGTGTGTTGATAAATAAAGGGGGAAGGGAACGTGAGTGCATCAAAGAGTGAGGAAGAAGAAGAGGAAAAAGGTAAAGAGTAGGAAGGAAAGGAATAAGAGGAGTGTGAAGACTAAGGATGAGTAGGGGGATAGGAGAAGAGAAGATAGCGCAAGCTCGGAGAAGGAACGAAATAGGGTAAGGGAGGAAAAAATGACAAGAGATGAGGCGCAGAGTAGGTGGGGAATAAATGTAGGAGTAGAGGAGGAAGGAAAAGAGAAAGTAGGAAATGTAGGCAGCAGAAGGAAACGCAAAGAATAGTAGGGGAACAGGGAAAGGGATAGCGAAAGAATGTGGTATGGCAATGAATCGAAGTAGGCGGACATGAATCGGGAAGCTGGACAATCAGCGTCACAAGTAAGCACACCACAATCCACGGGAACGACTGCGACTGATGGTCTTAAGAGTTAACTAAAACGACGATGTTGAAGAGGTGCAGAGGTAGTGGAAGTGATAAAACAATGGAAATCGTTGGGTATACACGAAATTGTCCAATAATCAAGGGGAAGAGGTAGATTAGAGGTGAGTCGGGGGAATGGAGCACGAGTGTCTAGCTACTCTTCCATTGCTCCAAAATGGTATAGAGTATATGGCCCTAGTATAGTTGTACTTGGGTCTCTATTGTCTGTATTAAAGGGAATTTTAACATAATAGTGCAAATCCTATTACATGTGCTTAAATCTGAAGTGAAGTTTTGCCAAAGAATGTTTTACAATTGAAATTCCTGCTAGCTAGTCTACATTAATAATGATAACAGTGTATACTGGTATATCAGTATATGTATTCTCACAATCTCACCTCTCACCTCCATTTCTGAAACAAAAAAAATAGTCACCTTATGTTAAGCTTGTGAAAAAATGATTGCCAAAAAACAACACTAATTGGTAAAATCACTTCATAGTGGGAAATCTGGCATCTTTTGCCTGCCAGGAAGTGCTCCACCAACTGTAAAGCTTGCCTTGCTTAGTTGTTGGAACTTGATGCCCGGCACCCCTTACTGGCACAAATGTAGTCCGTCGTACTCTATAGTCCCTCCTCCACCTATTCATAAGAAACTCACATCAACTCAACAACAAGGTATTGTTTAATGCTTTTACAGGCAACAAGATTGTCTGCATCACAGTTAGATCAGTACCTGTGAACTGGTATACCATGCTGTCCATTCTTGTACAGTTTTCAGCCCGAGCTTTCTAGAGTGTACCTTGTTGATGTTACCGGGATTCTGCCATCATATCCCCACTGAAGGACGAAACATACAATGTTATCAGTTGTTTGCAACAGTCTTTTAAGCACCTACAAATTGTCATATGGAATGGACATAATCATTATCAAGCAAAAAAATGTAATAAATCACCTGTATTCCATATGCGGAGGCCTTGTCTATCAACTTTCTCAAAAGGGAAGGATCGAAGATGGTGAATCATTCCACGAAGTGATATTGTCACTGTAAGCCAACAAATTAACACGTCTCAAAAGTTACTCTACACAAACAATCTCTAACACAACTGTAAACCTTGTTCGTTTTTGGAGGAACTTTTTTTCAGTTCAATTAATTTCAGATTCTTTTTGTCCGAAAAAACAGGCTAACTTCTACATGTGTGCTTCTAAATAGCAAACGGCTTACAGAAATTTATAACCAATCAATTAATGTACTGTCATATAAGCAATTAGTCTTATAAGTCCTCCTATACTCAAACAGTTACACTTACTTGCAGTGACTCCATGGATATGAAATTGTTGGTAACGTTTGCATGTAAGGCAGCCTGGACATCCGGTCTATTCATATAAACATCAGTGTGATCTGATGCACACGGATCATACCCTGCAGCTGGTCTTTTGATCCATCTCCTGCAAAACAACATCAATATTGACAATATATAGAAGCTGTATAACAATAGAATATGGTTGGCGTATTGACATAGGCTCTTAATTGCTACATAAAAAGACGAACATTATTGACACAGTACACCTCAATCAATCTCGTCCTAACACAGTGTACGCACATATTTAAACCACGCACACAACTCATACTAGATTAGAAATAAGGGATTCAGAGACTTACAAATTTGGAAAACAGGTGAGGAGAAATGCCTCAATAACAGGAGGCTGTGTATTCCTCCTGCTGCGAGTCTTGGTTTGGTTTTGAACACATTCGGAGTGTACAAGCTGTATATATCTATAGGATATACTCAGCATAGTACTGATTTAAGGCCTTGTTGCAACCCTTTCGCAAATTTTTTTACAAAGTCACAGTTTTTCTCACGTCTTATGACGCGATCTGATATCACAGCATGATCCATGCATACTCGACCATCCCCTTGATCAGTATCATCATCTAACAGTGCATTTCCTATCTGAAAAATGTAACTGTAAATATAAGCTAGCACACTTTCATATAATACAGTATCACAGTATGATTATCATTTTTAACCAGCTAATTTGCATAGCTGAAACGAAACAGAAAATATATTAGCAACATTTAGGATAATTTGTGCTAAGAGTATACTAACAACTTACAAGCACAAGATATATAATGTGATTCAGTTAATGAAGAACAATATATACCATGAACCTTTCAACGGATCTGATTTTCCTTAGAAGCAATCTTATTCTTGTCGAGAATGACCTCAGCGAGTTTGGAACATAATGACCTTAAAATTGTGTAGGTAAAAACAGAACACAACCACTTCAGTAATGGTCCAAAAGACTGATTAAAGGTCATTCAGGATCGAACGTGGTGGAAGACATTCATTTACCTGCATAACTCTCCCCAAAAGATAGAAATCATGGACTTGAATTGCGGAAATCTTTTGAACCAATTAAGTAGAAAAATATATGCATCCTTAGCTGGTGGATCATAAGGACAAACGTTAGCAAGTTAGAATCATAACAGTCCAATTTAGTATGTGCATACTTCCTCTTTTCTTTTATAATTGTAACATGCATACCTTTTGTGCTAACTTTTATAGGCATAATCAATTTCGATAATGTGTACAACTTCCAACCAAGGGAGACGTTGTAATAAAAAGCACGGAGAATACATAACGTTTTTTAGTTCTAAACATGCATGGTTAAGGAAGGAGGATTTGCCTCGATTGTATCACCGAGCTCACTGATGTGCACTGCTAGTATTAGTGTACGAAAATCCAACACCAACAGGAGATTCCAGAAACAAAAGATTGGCAGCTGAAAATATCATATCAAATAAGTGTATGTTAGATCTCTTGTATTTGAAAACAAGTGACACTAAAAATCAACCTAAGAAGTGGCACTAGTTATATGCTAGTACTAATATATATGTAGTAATTTTTGAATGCAGAATACTTACTACCTCCGTCACGAATAAATAATATTGTTGTAAGTTTACAACTAATTTGTAACGGAGTTAGTATAATGCTTGTCTTATCCTTCATACTTATTTTTTCATAACCTCTTTAAATGGTAGTGTTTAATAGGGGATGTTCATTGAGTCGTTTAATGTTATCTGAGACACGCATAAACAATAAGCTTCGCACATCAGAATTAGACTTTTCTCTCAATATTATATTACATGTAGCTAATTATCATCTCGGAAATTTACATTACTGACTACGTCTACCCAATAAGATTTCGGATCTAAAATATAGCAGTACTCAATATATACTTCACCTTGTTCCAAGAGTTTTATTGAGCTTTAGTTGGGTTACTGCCCTTTTCAGGAAAGAATGGGCCTAACCTCTTCTGCTTCTCCATATCCAATTGCTATCACCTGGCCCTAATATCAACAAGTTTGAATTGGACTTTATATTAGATAACCATACAAAAATTCGATATGAAGTTTACTTGCCTCGAAAATTAATTAATAGTGATGGACAATTGATGTGAATATGATTCGAATCATGTTAATTAATTTCAAAAATACTCGAAAAACAATCACACAAGCGACGAACCCATGGTACATACTAGTATACTGCATAGAAGCCCATTATGAATAGTCATGATAGCTCTAGTAATCTCAATCTAGCTTGCTTGGTTTGAACATTTTACATTTAGTTTTCTTAGACTTTAATTTCAAGCTAAAACTATATGCATAGGACCACGTCATCAAGATGTTAACTAAAGCACCAAAAATGCAAATTTCTTAAATTCCGCCCCCACATGTATGCAATGAGGAATCATTTATCATTAAAAGATCA
>PYUH01000490.1:654422-677772 GCA_016808085.1 Suaeda aralocaspica
GGGGGGGGGGTTGGGGAATGCTTAGGGGAGGGTGTTGGGGAATGCTTATAACTGCCTTTTTTCTAGCCTTCGCAAAGTGAATATTTTTCATTCGGGGCTCATCTAACTCAATTCAAGTGTCTATTTAGGGTTATATCCACCCAAACTTGGACTAATAAACACATAGGTTGACCATTGCGTGTAAAGAATATTTGAAAATTGATATACGAAGTAGGCACAATGTCGATGACCAAGCTATGGACCACTTTATTCAGCCCACAAGTCCAAGGCACACCACAAGTCCACAACACTGCCTTATGCTATCTTTTAAGTTTTAACTATACACATTTGATAGAGTTCCAAATGTAGAATGTGTAATTAACCATGGTACATCGTTTGGGTTAATAACTTCCCATCTAAATTTGTCGGCCTTTACATCACGGAAATTACTCATTTAAGGTTCATCCAACTCAAATCGAGTGTCTAGCTACTTTCATTGCTCCAAAATGGATAGAGTATATGGCCCTAGTATAGTTGTACTTGGGTCTCTATTGTCTGTATTAAAGGGAATTTTAACAATAATAGTGCAAATCCTATTACATGTGCTTAAATCTGAAGTGAAGTTTTGCCAAAGAATGTTTTACAATTGAAATTCCTGCTAGCTAGTCTACATTAATAATGATAACAGTGTATACTGGTATATCAGTATATGTATTCTCACAATCTCACTCTCACTCTCACATTTGCTGAAACAAAAAAAATAGTCAAACCTTATGTTAAGCTTGTGGAAAAAATGATTGCCAAAAAACAACACTTAATTTGGTAAAATCAACTTCATGAAGGTGGGAAATCTGGCATCTTTTTGCCTGCCAGGAAGTGCTCCACCAACTGTAAAGCTTGCCTTGGCTTAGTTGTTGGAACTTGATGCCCGGCACCCCTTACTGTCACAAATGTTAGTCCGTCGTACTCTATAGTCCATCCTCCTACCTATTACATAAGAAACTCACATCAACTCAACAACAATGTATTGTTTAATGCTTTTACAGGCAACAAGATTGTCTGCATACATAGTTAGATCAGTACCTGTGAACTGGTATACCATGCTGTCCATTCTTGTACAGTTTTCAGCCCGAGCTTTCTAAGAGTGTACCTTGTTGATGTTACCGGGATTCTGCCATCAGTATCCCCACTGAAGGCGTAAAACATACAATGTTATCAGTTGTTTGCAACAGTCTTTTTAAGCACCTACAAATTGTCATATGGAATGGACATAATCATTTATCAAGCAAAAAAGATGTAAATAAATCACCTGTATATCCATATGCGGAGGCCCTTGTCTATCAACTTTCTCAAAAGGGGAAGGATCGAAGATGGTGAATCATTCCACGAAGTGATATTGTCACTGTAAGCCAAACAAAATTAACACGTCTCAAAAGTTACTCTAACACAACAATCTCTAACACAAGCTGATAAAGGCCTTGTTCGTTTTTGGAGGAACTTTTTTTTCAGTTCAATTAATTTCAGATTCTTTCTGTCCGAAAAAACAGGGCTAAACTTCTACATGTGTGCTTCTAAATAGCAAACGGCTTACAGAAAATTTATAACCAATCAATTAATGTACTGTCATATAAGCAATTAGTCTTATAAGTCCTCCTATACTCAAACAGTTACACTTACTTGCAGTGACTCCATGGATATGAAAGTTTGGTAACGTTTGCATGTAAGGCAGCCTGGACATCCGGTCTATTCATATAAACATCAGTGTGATCTGATGCACACGGATCATACCCTGCAGCTGGTCTTTTGATCCATCCTTCCTGCAAAACAACATCAATATTGACAATATATAAGAAGCTGTATAACAATAGAATAATGGTTGGCGTATTGACATAGGCTCTTAATGCTGACATAAAAAGAACGAACTATTATTGACACAGTACACCCTCAATCAATCTCGTCCTAACACAGTGTACGCACATATTTAAACCACGCACACAACTCATACTAGATTAGAATAAAGGGATTCAGAGACTTACAAATTTGGAAAACAGGTGAGGAGAAATGCCATCAATTACAGGAGGCTGTGTATTCCTCCTGCTGCGAGTCTTGGTTTGGTTTTGAACACATATCGGAGTGTACAAGCTGTATATATCTATGAGGATATACTCAGCATAGTACTGATTTAAGGCCTTGTTGCACCCTTTCGTCAAATTTTTCTTACTAAAGTCACAGTTTTTCTTCAAGTCATTGTATACGCGATCTGATATCACAGCATGATCCCATGCATACTCGACCATCCCTCTTTGATCAGTATCATCATCTAACAGTGCATTTCCTATCTGAAAAATGTAACTGTAAATATAAGCTAAGCACACTTTCATTAATATCAGTATCACAGTATGTATTATTCATTTTTAACCAGCTAATTTGCATAGCTTGAAACGAAACAGAAAATATATTAGCAACATTTAGGATAATTTGTGCTAAGAGTATACTAACAACTTACAAGCACAAGATATATAATGTGATTCAGTATAATGAAGAACAATATATACCATGAAACCTTTCAAACGGATCTGATTTTCCTTAGAAGCAATCTTATTCTTGTCGAGAATGACCTCAGCGAGTTGTGGAACATAATGACCTTAAAATTGTGTAGGGTAAAAACAGAACAAACCACTTCAGTAATGGTCCAAAAGACTGATTAAAGGTCATTCAAGGATCGGAACGTGGTGGAAGACATTCATTTACCTGCATAACTCTCCCCAGAAAGATAGAAATCATGGGACTTGAATTGCGGAAATCTTTTGAACCAATTAAGTAGAAAAATATATGCATCCTTAGCTGGTGATCATAAGGACAAACGTTAGCAAGTTAGAATCATAACAGTCCAATTTAGTATGTGCATACTTCCTCTTTTCTTTTATAATTGTAACATGCATACCTTTTGTGCTAACTTTTTAAGGCATAATCAATTTCGATAATGTGTACAACTTCCAACCAAGGGAGACGTTGTAATCATAAAAGAACGGAGAAAATACATAACGTTTGTTTAGTTCTAAACATGCATGGTTAAGGAAGGAGGATTTGCCTGCGATTGTATCACCGAGCTCACTGATGTCACTGCTAGTATTAGTGTACGAAAATCCAACACCAACAGGAGATTCCAGAAACAAAAGATTGGCAGCTGAAAATATCATATGCAAATAAGTGTATGTTAGATCTCTTGTATTTGTAGAACAAGTGACACTAAAAATCAACCTAAGAAGTGGCACTAGTTATATGCTAGTACTAATATATATGTAAGTAATTTTTGAATGCAGAATACTTACTACCTCCGTCACGAATTAAATAATATTTGTTGTAAGTTTACAACTAATTTGTAACGGAGTTAGTATAATGCTTGTCTTATCCTTCATACTTAATTTTTCATAACCTCTTTAAATGGTAGTGTTTAATAGGGGATGTTCATTGAGTCGTTTAATGTTATCTGAGACACACATAAAACAATAATGCTTCGCACATCAGAATTAGACTTTTCTCTCAATATTATATATACATGTAAGCTAATTATCATTCTCGGAAATTTACATTACTGACTACTGTCTACCAAATAAAGATTTCGGATCTAAAATATAGCAGTACTCAATATATACTTCACCTTTGTTCCAAGAGTATTTATTGAGCTTTAGTTTGGGTTTGCTGCCCTTTTCAGGAAAGAATGGGCCTAACTCTTCTGCTTCTCCATATCCAATTGATGAGCATCCTGGCCCTAATATCAACAAGTTTGAATTGGACTTTATATTAGATAACCATACAAAAATTCGATATGAAGTTTACTTGCCTCGAAAATTAATTAATAGTGATGGACAATTGATGTGAATATGATTCGAATCATGTTAATTAATTTCAAAAATAACTCGAAAAACTCCCAATCACAAGCGACGAACCCATGGTACATACTAGTATACTGCATAGAGAGCCCATTATGAATAGTCATGATAGCTCTAGTAATCTCAAACTAGCTTGCTTGGTTGAACATTTTACATTTAGTTTTCTTAGACTTTAATTTCAAGCTACAAACTATATGCATAGGACCACGTCATCAAGAAGTTAACTAAAGCACCAAAAATGCAAATATTCTTAAATTCCGGCCCCCACATGTATGCAATGAGGAATCATTTATCATTAAAAGATCGATCATTATTCATTTTAATTTGTATTTCATCTTATGTCTTACTTCGTATTTTTTAAGATTATTGAACAATAGCATAAAATAACTACTTTTAAGTGTACAATTTGACTTAATTAAACATAATGAAGTGTGATATATAAGATGATATATATAGATTTAGCATACATAGTCAAGCATATAAGTTTGTATTATCTAAATTAAATAGATGATTAGTAGTTAAGGGAAGCTTAACTACTTGATCGATCTAGAGTTTTCATATATGATAAAAAATTTAATCAGCAAAAAGCCAAATGTTAGCAACAAACACCTAATTAATTAATTAATTAATCATGTATTTAACTATACTATTAGATTATATTATTCATGTAGCTGCATCCTCTAGTACCTAAACTTGATGTTGATTTCTTTGATTGCATCGATTAATTATTAACTACTTAAAATCATTACAATATATACTTTATTTACGGACGATTGTCTTGCCGATTTATCATGATAATATTAAAGGTGATCAATCTTCCATGGCTCAAATGCTCAATTAAACTAATAGCTAGGTCGTTTGGCTTGCAATGTTTGTTTTTTTTATATTTTTTATTTTAACATGAAATTTTGAAAGGTGTAATAATAAAGTTTTAAGTTATATATTTGTTGAAACTATAAAATTCAGATATTTATATAAATTTAAGATTTATGTTAGATAACATGTTGAAATTGTTAAAAAATTATAGGTTTATAAGATTTAGTTAAAAGAAGGCCGCCTCAAAATGAAATGTAAAATGTCATTACCACTTAATTGTGAAAGACTCGTGGTGTAGGATAAAGATGAGATGAGTGTAAAATTTAAAAAAGTGTGACAGACCTATACATGCATAAGATACATGAAATTAATGACATTTGCATGCAACAAACAAAGTTGATATCCAAATTTATGTAACTTAGGCTCTACATTTCATCTTGAGTACGTACTCATGTTGGAGTATCAGACATACTTGATACTTTGATATGATATAGCAATTGTATTATGTACATTATATTGCATTTTAAACCAAAATGGTGCAAATTTTTTCACAATATATCAATCTTAGCTTGTATCGATCAACACTTCTAGCAGAATCCAAGTACTAAGTGAAACAACTAGCTAACGAATATTGGAGGAAGTATAAGCATACATAAATACGGTTAGTGAATAACAAATTGTACCTCCATTTAGCCAAAGGAGCAAAGGTTTATTTTGAGGTTTCTCAACAGCTTCAAAGAACCAATAGAAGAGTGCCCTCCCATGGCTTGCATTGACTGTAACATACCCTGCATATTGCTTGAAACTCACCTTTGGTTGCCCTGGAAGCCTCCCTACGAAATCTTCCCTTTGCTCTGCCTTTATTTTCGGGCTCACATCTCGATGCGCCGCGCTAGAACAATAGCACATAGAGCTTGCAACCAACAGCCATAACAAACAATAGTTGATCATGCCTTTATATTGCTTAGAGGTAATTAGTTAATATAATCTTGAATAAATAAGATGATAATGATGATAAAAAGACCTAAATGATGATTTTTTTTTTGGTCAATTTACTATAATGTTCTTAAAATATTGTTAGAAGCAATCAATAGCTAACTTGATATTATGGTGCAATATTATTTGAGAAGTGAGGACTATATATGAAGTTATATAATGATGAGCTTGTGACAAAAGGAGTGTTATAATAAGACCTAGTGCAATGTTGCAGTTAAGGTATCACCTAATTTGTTGCACTTTTTGAATGCTTCTTTTTGTTGGGTGTGAGGAATTAACATTTGTCATGGTATGCATACATAATTAATCGGATATTTGCCAAAATACATAATACAATATAAGTGTTGTCTATTAATTAGTACTTCGTATATGGGGAAAAGTAATGTGACTTAATTTTCTTAGAATGTACCCTAACCTAATATCGGAGTACTCATTAGGACTATCCTCAAATAAACAAAAATTGTAATTATTTTAAGAGATGTTGTAGATTTGGAGAATTAAATAAGGGATTATCTTAGCTATTAAACAATAAAAATGGAGGATTTTTTAACATTATTCCAAATGAGGAAAAGCTGGGATAATTAGTCAAACTTGGGTATGATTAATTGATTAGTGTAAGTCCGTTAAGAGGTTGTTAGTTAAGTTGCTTCAACATCCAGTAAAATTTTTTAGAAAAAAAAAAAAAATGCAAATTTGGACATCTGAAATTTGATTTTAAAGTTTTAATTTTAATGCAATTCAACCAAATTCAATTCAAAGTGGCCCACTATTTGGTCAATTGCTTCACAATGCATATATCTTTCATTCAATCTTTCTTTGGAGATCAACAATTCTGCCAACTTTATATCCGTCTTTCGCAAGATTTTGTTTTGACTTATTAATCTTGTGAGATCTTAGAACCGATTCTTATAATTAGTATCATCAAGTTAATAACATGAGATTGTACGTCAACATGCATAAATATAATACCGAGCGCTGATAATTAATGTAATTTACAAATTAGTTATTTTTGCAATTTATATGAAACACTCATAGATCAAATGCACGAGTCAAGTATAACAATTGTGCTCCCAAGAGCACATAAGAAAAAGAACTTTTTATTTATGATCAAATCTCTTTCCATTAGCTAGTGTTTTGTTAAAATAAAAAAAAATTGCTACACAATTAGCAATTAAACCACCCTAATTAATATCCTATGAAATCTTTTCTATTGCAAAATGCCCTTCAATCAATCCTAAACAATCAAACTATACGTTGTTCTATCTCCATGGTAAATTCTTAAAACCTAAAAAAAAAAAAAAAAAAAAAAAAAAAAAAAAAAAAAATTTTTNATAATGAACTTGCTTTTGCTTATTTTAGATATATGAATTGAATGATGTTGTTGTAACCAAATCAAAAGGCTTGAGATGGCATTTTTTTGTTGTTCAAGAAACGATTGACCAAGATAAGAGCTTCCTTTGGCTTGAAAGTTGGAACTTGGTGACCCGCTCCTCGAATCGTGACAAATGTCAAACCATCATAGGCTATGGTCCATCCACCCACCTTCAAAATCAAGAAAAATGGAACATACTTGATTAGACCATAACTCCATCATCATAGAAAAACCCGAAAAGTATAGGTTGCATGACAACGAGTATGAACATATTTACTAATAATCCGTATATAATACAATCAATCGATCATGTATACGAATACATGTATCAATTATATAATTCCTTAGTGAGTCTAAGCAAGAATGCATGTATGCTGTTATTGGTGCATATACCTGTTGCTTGCTATACCAAGGTGTCCAATCTTGGACTATCTTCAAACCAAGCTTTCTGAGTGATAATCTTGTGGCAGTCACTGGAATTCTCCCATCAGTATCTCCACTGCAAATTCGATATTTGTAATATAATTCGATTAAATCTATGGTCTAATGTACATGATCGAGATCATATATAACCAAACATTTTAATACACAACTAGCGAGTGTTGTGAGAGGTACCTGAAAACCCATATCCGAAGGCCACCATCAACAAGCTTCTTTAGAACAGGAAGCATAGAGGATGGTGCATCACCCCATTCTGTGATGACATCACTGTTGATGCCATTTTATACAATTATTAGAAAAGAGTTCTTGGAAAAAAATATCCTATATAATGCTAATAAGTTCGTGTTTTTTTTTTTTTTTTGACTGATCGAAAATGCAGGGAATTTTAGTTGATACACTATACCTGCACTGAGTCCAGGAGTAAGGAATTTTAGTGACATTGGCATGAAGTGCTCGTTGAACATCTGGTCTATTAAAGTAGAATTCCGTGTAATAGTCTGTACAAGGATCGTATCCTGCAGGCTTCTTGTGCCATTTTTCCTATAAATCAACACAAGTATTACAATATGTCAGAAAACAAGACACTGCACGACACTTTTCGTGATGAGCAAGCTCATTAGCTCCTCGGAACAAGAGTACTACCATGGAGACTTAATTGATTCAGTATGGATACCTAAATTGCAACCTGTACAAAAAATAATCACAAATTGGACTTACATGTTTGGAGAACAAGTGAGGTGCAGCACCCTTGACGACACCAAGTTGCTTATTCCTTCTGTAACTGGTTTTTCCAGGTACAGTAATATTGAGAGTACAGTCAGGTGCATACAAGCTGTACATATCTATCAGATCATAAACTGCAAAGTACTCGTCGAGTGCAGCATTGCAATCATTAGTTGGTTCCTCAATACTAAAGTTGCATTTTGACTTGACATCTCTGTAGACTTTATCAGATATAACAGCGTGATCCCAGGCGTAGTCAATCATCCCTGTCTGATCCTTGTCATCATCCAACAGCGCATTTCCAATCTGCAACACGGCCAATACCATGTTATAGAAGAGGTTAAAAACAGGATAAGTAAACACACTACTGACACTAGGGAGCGTGCAAACACACAAACTGCATATGAGACTTATATTCGGCACCTTACAGATTATTAAAGGTTGTGATGTGTGTTTGTACCGCGTTGATTAATTGATATTGTTCATTGAGCCACGTTGTTCTAGTCAATTTTCCCTTGATTGGGAGATTAAGTTTCCGTAAACTTGTACATGCTTCACAATTTATAGTTCATTTGCTAATGCAATAATTAATAAACTTAAGGTAATGAAGCTTACCATGAAACCTTTAAGGTTGATAAAATATTCCTTGCTAGCTTTTTTGTTACTGTCAAAGATGTACTCTGCAAGCTGCGGAACATAGTGACCTGAGGAGTAACATTTGATTTAGAACAAAGTTGTATCATATTAAAAAAGAAATGTACTTATAGTATTAATTATTATGATTATGATGTGCATAACACCTGATTATTAGTGCTTACTAACTAAATTCGATATGCTTACCTGCATAACTCTCTCCAGCAATATAGAAATCATGGGACTTGAACTGAGGAAATCTCTTGAACCAGTTGCGAAGGAAAACATATGAATCGCTTGCTGTTTGATCAACAAGAAGAGCGAAAAAATTTAGCCAACAAGAAATGCAATTAAGTGTTTTTTTTTTCTTCTACTAATGGTGCAACCCATTTTACACATCTAATCTTAATGCAGTTGAGCAGATTGAGTGGAGGAATCACCAGTAATATTGTCACCAAGTTTCTTGAGGTCATCAGTTGTATTAGAGTACGAAAATCCAACGCCGACAGGAGACTCCAAAAACAGCAGATTGGCAGCTAAAAAATGAACCAGTAGAAGTGGGTTAGTGATTAATCCGGCCACCTTTTGTTTCTAGTTTAGGATGTAGTTAAAGCTCATTGTTGATTACATTACATTATACATACCTCTGTTCCATGCATGTTTGTTGAGTTTTAAAGACGGTTTGCTTCCTTGCTGAGGGAAAAAGGGGCCTAATTCTGCTGCTTCACCATATCCGACTGAAGAGCATCCAGGGCCTATATAGAGAGGACAGTAACAAGTATGCATGAAATTACTGATAGAGTATAAAACCAATTTCTGGGCCTCAACCATTAGCCTTTTGGTTGAGTTGGTTCTCTAATATGGTATCAGCGCTAACGTGACACAATAGTCACGGATTCGGATCTCATCCACCCCTCCCTAACAATTTGAGTTCTAATCGGACTAAAAACATGTTTCTATAGTGTGTCTCCGTCCTTAGTTCAACTATATTACTTGAACTTTTCTACTAGAATTGTTAGACACCGATACGTGTCCAAGGTCATTCTATCGTACATTCGAAGTTAGAGATATTCAAGCCTAGTATATAAGGTTAGCTCTAGTCGGCACGTACAATCAAACCAACCATGCATTCAAGCCCCCAGATAGTCTGACAAATTAAATGGCCCCGGCCCTGGCTAACCGGCCCACGAAATACGAGCAGTCATGTTCCTCAGGTCTACATTCTAAGCCCCATGACCAACCCAGCCCGTCTAGGCTGGTCCACTGAGCCACCCTATAACTTAAGGTTAAATGATTAGACTTTGGAATTTAGTTTTTTTATTGCACTTAATTGTGGACCAAAATTGGCTTTGGCATCAGCTTGTTCAAGGCATAATCATGAAACTATGGTAAATGGTTAAATATAGATGGTAGGTGCCCATAATATCATTTTGGTACTTAGTACTTGTGTGGCCATTCTTCCACAACTTTCTTTTTATTAGACCATGCCATTCAACAACTTCCCCAATGACAATAAAGTTTCATTTTTAATTAAAAAATAAATGAAAAAAACTAAATTACAGAATCGAGAAACAAGCATCCATAATCTTAAGAAGAAAACAAATAAATCTTGCATCGGTATACTTTCTTCAATTCTTTGTCCCTTTATTATTTGTGATAGTATTCTTCTTCAATTTCCATAATATATGCTAGACGAAAATTGTTCCTACATAGGAGGCTTGATAAAGAGTGAATCAACCCATTGACTAATCTAGCATAATGCACTTAAACAACGTAATTAATAACCAAACATGATATCTAAATTTCGAAATCAAATATGAATCATGTCACAACCTTAACTGATCTATAAGGTTAGTAAAAGGCACTCCACTCAAGAATCGAATCCCAAAATTTTCAACTTCAATTTTTATTTTGTCACAATGGTAACCTAAAAAGCACATGGTAGTAATTGAAAGAAGCAAGTTGGTTGCACAATTGCTTGAAAGAAACACAACACAAATTTGACAAATAGACCAAATTGTAATTTGGTTGTGGTTGAGCCTTTGAGGCTATGAAAAGGTCCTACAATAACACTACTACAATAATAGTCTACAGCAAACAGCAGTTGTACTTGTTTCACATGGTGGGACAATTTTACATACAACCTACGGATTGTATGAATCATATTGAGTTAACTACTGGTAGTTGTTGTTTTTAGTTATTTTGTTCTAATAGTCAAATAGTCAATGACTTCATGCACAAATAAGTAAAACTTTAAAACCACTAAACAAAAGTCACATGCGACAACTCAAAAGGTCAAATCTATACTCCCACTAAATATAACATTGGAAGGAAGCTATGAAATAATTTTGACTCACATTAATCATAACAATGTAAGTAAGTTATTAATTGAGTTTGAATCGCATTCATAACATCAGTAAGATGGATGAGATACGGAAAATATAACCTCATACTATATATACTAGTAGTATTAATTAAACTCAACTAAAATTTAGGAAAACTATAACTTTCAAGTTATATTATACATTATTATACCTAGGGTAAAGAATAGAGGTGTGATTGTCTGAAATTGAAAGAGTGTGATAGCAACCTCTTATTGAGCTTTGGACTACTTTATATTTTTATTGTAAAATAGATCTAAAATCTATTGAAGATTATATCAAAAGCAATAAAGATTTATGGAATATATCAATACAAAAATTTTAAAAAACAGATAAATACAATTGAGGATTAGATTTTAAAAAAAATAGAGCATAATGCAAGATTAAATTCTAAAAATTAACCTATATATTCAAATAATTAATAAATATATGGACCACACCAGCCATTGATGAAGTTGATGCCAAGCAATCACCACAAAATTCTAATTACTGACAGACTACAAAATCCCCAAATATAACATATTCTTGCAGCCCCATGTTCAATCCATTTTATATAAAAATTTACGTAGTTTCTAAGTTTAAATTTTTTTTAGGGCATAAATAATTTAGGCTTTAATAGTGAATAAGTGATGAATGACATAAAGAAAGGGACTTTTTAACCTAGCAAGTAGCAATATATAATTAGGTTGGAAGAGAGTAGAGACACTTTAGGGTTACTTGTAAATGTGCATGCCATGCCATTATCATTAAAAGGACCACGTACTTTTAACTTTGAAAGGTGACTATGGCCCTGTTCTCTGAACTTATTTTTGCTTATCTGAACTTATTTAAGTTGAACTGAAGTTATTTTTGTTGTACTGAAGTTGTTTTTGTTGAACTGAAGTTGTTTTTGCTGAATTGAATTTATTTTTGCTTAAATCATTAACAATTTATTAAGAATTGAAACTTATTTTTGCTGAACTGAACTTATTTTTGCTGAAAATAGTAAAAATAGGTCGAGATCGGAGAACATGGCCTAACTTTGTCGTTATTTGGACTAATCATGTACTCCTATGTTTGACTTAAATTTGACTTGTATTTTAATCAAAATCAAAATACAAAATTATTATATGGTATTTTTTTCCTCTTTGACTTTCCAAAAAAGGTACTGGATTAATCACAATAGAATGTTAAGCAACTAAACATAGTACATCCTATTACAATTAAAATAGGAAGTATTTTAAAATCATCATTCCGGTTTCATATTATTTGAAACGATTTAATATAAAGTAGAATCGAAAAATTTCTGATCGTTGCAATACAATGCAATGAAGCTAGTATTATAGATTAAAGACATTATGTCATATCTTATCTTATTTGTATTACATACTGCTATAGTTTTACACTTTCACACTCTTACCATGATATGTTAACTAGGAATTCCTCAAATTTAAAAAAAAATGCAATAATACATCTTACCACTCAAACCATAAAAGAAAAGAACTTTCTTAAAACTATAACAATGTACTACTCCTAAATAGTAAGACACCATAGTAAAATACTTTTATTTTGACACAAGATAAAAGATCAAAGATTATAATGGTCAAGTTTATGAAGAGTTTAAATTTTACCTAAGATATATGATTAAAAATATTAGTGAATAATATTTTGCGGATTGGTACATTGTGTAAAATACAAAATTCTTATAAACAAAATCAATCAATCATGTTAACACTAATAAATGATATAACCAGGTTTAACGTAATAAAAGAAAGATTTGAATATGGGAATATAATTATGAAATAAGTAATTATGATTAGATAAGTACTTAAGAGTATGATTAATGATTGTTACCTCCATTAAGCCAAAGAAGCAAAGGTTTATGTTGAGGATTATCAACAGCTTCAAAGAACCAATAAAATAATGCTCTACCATGATCAGCATTGACAGTCACATAACCAGCATAATGCTTGAAGCCCACCGGGGGCTGTCCCGGAAGCTCGGTCACACGGTCCGCCTTTTGCTGAGCTTTCACCTCCGGATTTAACTCATCATCCGAACACCCCAAACCAACCGCAACACGGGCAGTCAGCCATAGGAGGAGAACAACATAAGAAAATAAAATTGATGATGATAAAGAGAAACAAGCCATTGAATTCCCTCTTTACAAAAAAATATGTTACTTACTAAAGCATGCATAGTAGTGAATATATAAGTGATAAAGGGTGTGTATTTATAATATACGGAGTACTTTATTTTATTTTATTTTTATTTCTTTAAAAGAAATAATGAGAAAATTAAGGGGATGGATTTACTGTAATTTAGCTGTTAAATATAATGATGATTTTTTTTTCTTTTTTTTTAATAGTAAGTAGTGTTTGATTTCATTGGTATGAAATTTTTAAGATGTTTTGGTAGCGTATATTTTACCTTTTTCATACGTATCTTATGAGTTTTTTTTACATATGGTATATGATAGTTAACAATTTTGGGGTAGATTAAATTTTTATCTTCTAAACTTTCAAAATAAAATAAAATAATTTAACTAAGGGTAGATTGTATCTAGACTTCTAGAGTATCTTATACGTATCAAAGTATAGATATATTTGACCTCAACTTATACGTATAATGTGACTGAGATAATTGATATATCTTCATTGTAATAGCAAAACGGAATTATTTTTAAAATTAATTCTATGACCTATTGACAACTTTCTAATACGTCTATACACAATTTTATTCAATATTCCCTATGATTTTAAGAATAAAGAGACTCATTTAACCCTAATATGATCTTGTATAGTATTGTTTCTGTTAGATTGTGTAAACGCCCTTCATTAGGGTCATTTCCATTGATCATATTTATAGGGTTTCAATGACAAAAGATATAATATCCTAAATATTATCCTAATAATATTATTATAAATATATCCTACTTCACATAAGATATTATTTTTAAATATAATATCATAAATCTGTGGATAGAATATTTTGATGAATATTCTATCTCTATCACACCCCCGCAGTCGAAGCGGGAGAAAAGTGGACGCTTTGACTGGATCAAATCTACGTCTGAAGGAGGCATCGAACTGTGTGGGATAATATAGGTAACCTACGATCAAATATAGTAGCAATAATAGTGTGTTGATGATGATGAAGAGCAAGTGCCAAAATCTACGTAGAAGAGAATAGAACGCTGATGTGCCAAAGGAGGAAGAGGAGAAGGGCCACGTGCAGTGGTAGATATTGGCCAAGTTGTGGATTCATAGGAGAAGAGAGGATCAAATCATAGTATCTAGAAAAAAATATAATATATATATATATATATTATTGTTGCAGGAAATCACATTCATGCATCTACGAGCTCATAAGGCTACCTTTGGTGTTGGATTTTTATAATGTGGTACACAAGATTGTTATGCAAAGGGAAGAAAACAATTAGCTAGGTGGAAGAAAAGGTGAGGTTTGCTTGAATTGACCACATTGAATGTGTGAAAATATACAAGCAAAAAGATGAAATTACAAACAAAAGGATGAATGTTCATCTTGTCCAACATAACCAAAAATGAAAAAAACATAGCTTACTTAGTATGCGGAGGCTAGAACATTGATTGTAGATTGCATGAGATTAATTTACGGACGAACTTAAGAGGAGAAAGGAATAATTGGTTCTAATGAATTAGAGTAAAACTCTCAAAGTCTCAATGACTCAAACACATACTACTTAGCCATGAAGATGGAAAAGAAGGGAGTAAAGACTTGCTATGCATTAGGCACGCATAAGCAAATAAAGTAAAAGGTGAATTGATCACCATGCATGGAGTAAGGTAGCAGATGTCTTTAATTTAGTTTACTATCAGAAGCATGAAGGGGAATTAGAAGAGCAAGAAAGTGTTAATTTACGGAAGAGTAGTGGTAAACCAGTAGAGAATTTGTTTGTGAATCCTGCCGGTGGGTTTAACACCTACCCACCGGCAGGGAAAAAGAAAAAAATTATTTTTTTAGAAGAACCTAAGATCTAACCTGCTCTTGATACCATGTTAGATTGTGTAAACGCCCTCCCATTAGGGTGATTTCCATTGATCATATTTATAGGGTTTCAATGACAAAAGATATAATATCCTAAATATTATCCTAATGATATTATAAATATATCCTACTTTACATAAGATATTATTTCTAAATATAACATCATAAATCTATGGATAGAGTATTTTGATGAATATTCTATCTCTATCAGTTTCATTTTTACTTTTTTGTGTTTTTAGGTTATTTCAATGTTTTCCTCGCTTGTGAAAAGTCGATACACTAGTTTAGAAGTTAAATATTCCCTCAATTTTTATTTAGATGTACCATTTGACTTTCCACATATGTCGAGGCACAAGTTTGACTAACAGTATTTTTGAATGTATATTTTGTAAAAAGTATAAAACATATTTATTTAGCAAGTGTATATGAGACAAAACTAACAAGATCTTATGTGACTATGTTTTTGTGTATGTATACATAACAATTGATAGTCAAAGCGCATTGGATGAATAGTAACCAAAGTCAACATGTTACAACTAATAAAAAATGGAGGGAGTATAATATAAAAATAATACTGTGTAATAGATTTATACATGTCCCTAATGGTCGAGCAACTTAATCCGCAAACATACTTGAACATTCGACTGGCCAAAGGAGAAAAAACCGTGCAGACATACTTGAGCATTCGACCGGCCGAAGGAGAAAAAATTGTGCAACAAAGCCGAAAAACTATAATATAAATAATAATATTATATATTAAAATGAATTATACTTACAATATAATTAATTATATTATTGGTATTAGTTACTTTAAAAGGAAACTTCTATGTTATATCAAATTAATAAAAATAAGGAATTATATGATAAATCATACGGGTACAAAGAAACTATAACTTTCTAGCAATGTTATACCCGGAGTAAAATTGTTATGAAAATGAATTTCCTAGGAAATGTACAAACTTGTTTGGTCGATTATGGAAGAAAAATTCTAATCCCTATGGAAATTTCAAATTAGCAATGATGAGCTTGGTAACTTGGTTACTGAATTAATTCCTCCAATTAAGTTAAAGCTCATCCACTACTTCATAAGATAATCAAATTCCCATATTTTAAAAATCTCACATTGGCATACTCCAATCTACATCGATTTAGAGGTGTTTATCGAGCAAATCAATAGCAAGCAGGTCATAGCTCGACTCGACTCTTATCCTTGCCATTTGTCATGGTTAGTAACCATTGGTTAGTTGCTTACAAGTCACAATATTGCATAACATTGTGTATGACACTACACGCCCAATTCATTCGTTCTAAAGAAACGGATCAACAACACAGTACCCAATTACTAATTACTAATTACTAATTACGAAGTACTAATTACTATTACTAATTAGAATTTAGAAGCCTAATAATTGAGAAATTTTTGAGAATCATAAACTTTCAAAAAAAAAAAAGCAAGAAATTAAAATCCAAAAGCTTATGCATACATATCAGTATATCATTTTTTTGATATACAATAACGCCCAATTTCAATCAATTAATCATTCTCAGATTTCCTTCTTCTACATTTTCACTAATTAATTACAATTATTCAATAAATTAAACTCACTCAAACCCTAAATTATTAACCTTAATCAAAATTAAACACAAACCCTTAAAATTAATTTCACTTTCGCCTTGAATTCAAACAAAACAAGGCCAAAAATGTGACACTGAGAACCAAATGCTGCCAATCAATGAAATCCTGCCAACGCAACTCCGGCATGACATCATCATCATCGTCATCATTATCGTCATCATGATGATATTGGTAACCGCTTGAATAGCTGATGAGTTTTAGCTGATACTCTTCATTGATATTAGCTTGAGGAACCACGATTAGCGGTTTGCGATTAGTTATGTTGGTGGTTTTCGCGGGTTTTAGAGAGAGAGTTCTACGTCTGTGTCCAGCAGTACAATTCTATCAGGCATTTCTTTTTTTTAAGGGAGAAATAATGTGAGGTTTTTTCAGAGGTTTTGGGGGAAATAGTTGGGGAATGTGTTATGTTAGTGTTAGTGGAAGGTGATTTGTTTGGGCTAACTTTGTTGTAACTTGTAAGAAGGTTTGGGGTACTGGGGTTGGGGTTAAGGTTTGGGCTATGTTATGGGACTCGATCTAGGTTGCCATTTTATGAAGCGAAATTAAATTGTATTGAAGTATTGAACTGTAATTGGAATATTTTATTTTATAATATTGTTTGATGTCTCTTTTAAATTTGTCGTTTTGATTTGGTTATGAATTCATGATGATTAGAATAGGTCGTGTTAAATAAACTAAGTTGTTGCGTATATGATTCTTGAAGGCTATAGAACACTATTCGTTGAAGTTTCTACAATGTTATTGGTAATAATTAAAAGAGGGTGTGTTTTTGGCTTGGAGTGAGTGGCATTCAAAGGAGGTGCTGCACTTTGAGAAAAAACTGACTTCGAAAAGATGTGGGGTTAGTCGGGTTCTTTTATCTACTTGTGAACATTGAGTTTGCAACATAAATCTACAAAGCACGAATATTGATTAGCATTCGAAGCCTACACCAACGACAAGGTCAAGATAAACATCAGTGCCTTACTTAGAGATTGGTAGATTGGACTTACAGTTGTGGCTCGTGATTGCAAAGGATAACTCAAATTATCTAATCAGGACACACAAAGTTTTTGGCATATTCATATATGTAAATACTGAATAGTGAATACTCTATCCATTCCTTTTCAATGACCTTGTTTTTATTATGCACGCTTACCAATGCACATCTTTAACTATTAATATTGTCAACATTTCCAATAATTACTAATCTTACATCCACAAGTGCTTGCAACTCTAGCAAAGCCTTTCAACCAAAATATCACAAGGCAAACAACGAGTCTCTTATACAATCGATCATGCATGAAATTAGCTTGTGACCACAACAAAAGACCCATTTTAAAGCCAATCACAACCGCATTTTTTCAATAATAATACATCCCAACTAATTACAATAGGAGAGATAAAAATAACAGTTTTTTACACGAGCACTTGCAAGTTATAACTATTGCAACCCCTAACTAGTCAAATTATCACAAGGCAAACAACGAGTATCCCATAGTACTGGTCACACATAAATTTGAGCGTATAGTTATAACAAGAATCATTATTATGTCACGCGTATTGTTCCAGCAACAATACATCCCAACCAATCACAACAGAAGAGATAAATATAACATTTTTTATTTTTTTCAAATTTACATCAACAATGGTATATTAATATATCACAAAAACAGTAGATGCTAAATTATTGAATTAGCCTCTTGATTAACAAGTTATCATCACAAATTAGTCACACTAACACACTCATCATCAACACTAAACACAACCAAATCCTCATTTCCTCCTAAACCCTCACAAAACCCTCACAAAACCCTGTCATTTCTTTTATTTTCTCTCCTCCACCTTACCTTAATCCAAAACCCCCAAATGGCGTTTTCAAAACCCTCCTCATTCCTCCACCACCTCAAAACCCTACCTCTCCACCACCATAACCACCGTATCCTCCACCACCACCACCACCACCGCATTCTCCTCCCTCCACTCTCCCTCTCCTTCCGCCTCCTCTCCTTCGCCACCCCCGATGACGTCGCCGCTGAGCGTCGCAAACGAAAGCGTCAACTTCGTATGCAACCTCCAATTTCCCCAAATCGACACAACAATCAACAACAACAACAACAGCGTCGATCTCCAATTCCAAACCCTAACCCTAATTCCCCCAAACTTCCTGACCACGTCTTCGCTCTCACTGGAAATCGCCTCACTTTACACAACAAAATCCTGAAGCTTATTCGCGAGAATGACCTAGATGAAGCGTCGCTTTATACTCGACACTCTGTTTACTCCAATTGTAGGCCTACTATCTTCACTTGCAACGCAGTTTTAACAGCGCTTTTGCGGCAATCGAGGTACTCTGACTTTTTGTCGCTTCATAGGTTTATTACTCAAGCTGGAATTGCGTCGAATTTGATTACATATAATTTGTTGATTACTTTGTATTGTGAGTGTCGGAAAGTTGATACTGCTTTAGAGCATTATAAGAGGTTGATTGAGGACGCGCCTTTTGAACCGTCGAAGGCGACGTATCGAGTGTTGGTTAAGGGGTTGGTGGATAATGGGAGGGTTGAGAAGGCGGTTGAGGTGAAGGAGGAGATGGTTTCGAAGGGGATTGAGGTGGATGAGGTTGTATATGGGTATTTGATGAATGGTTTTGCTAAGGGTGGGGAAGGGGAGAAGGTTTTCGAGGTTTACGACGAGTTGAGGGAGAAGTTGGGAGGAACTGTGACGAAGGGGATTGTGTTTGGTCCTTTGATGAAGGGGTATTTCTTGAGAGGAATGGAGAGCGAGGCGATGAGGGTGTTTGAGGAAGTGGTGGCGGAGGGTTCAATTGTTAAGATGGATGACACGGCTTATAATTTGGTATTGGAGGCGTTTTGTAGGAACGGGAAGTTTGAGGAGGCGTTGAGGCTGTTTGAGAGGATGAAAAGCTTGCATAATCCGCCGTGGACATTGACTGTGAATCTAGGGAGTTATAATGTTATGGTGGAGGGGTATTTCTTGGAACAGAGGTTTAAGGAGGCTGTTGAGGTGTTCATGAGTATGGGTGAGAAGAATTGTAGGCCGGATATTATATCGTTTAATAATTTGATTGAGCTGTTGTGTAATAATGGTTTGCTTCCTGAAGCGGAAGAATTGTGTGGAAGGATGGGTGAGAAGGGGGTTAGTCCGGATGAGGTTACTTATGGTTTGTTGATGGACGCGTGCCTTAAGGAGAATAGGCCAGATGATGGTGCTGGGTATTTTAGGAAGATGATTGATGAGAACTTGAGGCCTAATTTAGCTACCTACAATAAGCTGGTTGAAGGGTTGGTTCAAGTGGGGAAGGTTGATGAAGCGAAGTCGTTCTTTGACTTGATGGTTCAGAAGCTCAAGTTTAATTATGCTAGTTATGAGTTTATGTTCAAGGCGTTGTGTGATGTTGGAAGGGTGGATGATGTGCTCAAGATTGTTGGTGATATTTTGGATGAGGGAAGTATTGACCTTAATGATGATATGCAGAAAATTGTCAAGGATGGATTGAGAAGGGAAGCGCGAGAGGAGGAGGAACTGGACAGGTTGATTGAACAAAAGGAGAAAGAGAAGGAAGAAGCTAAGAGAAGGGAGGTTGAAGAAGCTGAAAGAGCCAAGGCCAGTGCGAAAGCTGCAGTTGCTTCTTTACTTCCGTCTAAGTTGTTTGGAAATAAAGAAGACAGCAAAGAGCCTGCAACGCTTTCTGGAATTACTGATGAAGTGTCTGATGATGGAGCACAAGCCAGTGGAGAAACTGTAAAGGAAGGCAAGATGACCAATGAATCTGAGCTCAAGAGTCTTGACTCTGAACAGGCTACAGCTTGATCTTCAAGTGAGTTCTCTGTAAATGCGAAAAGGTCTTTCTTGGCTTCCTTTTCCTGCCAATGCCATAAAAATATAGCTTTTTTTTTCCGTAGTATGTTATGTTTCGTATTTGCTAGCTACTTTACTAACAGATGATACAGTAGCTTTTCTTGTCATTTGGCTATTGGCTATTGGCTATTGGCTAATTTATGATATTAGCTCGTTCTGATTGCGACTCACTGACTGACACTTTCCTGGTAGTCTCACCCAGGCTTCTGTAATATGAGATTGATGATATTATTAGTTAATGCTGCTGTTATTTGCTAGTACATTCTGTTTTGATAGTTGCTTGTTTTATTCACTTTCCATTTCCTTTAATTTTTCCGTAGCATGTTTTATTTCCTTGGATTAAGGCTTTGATTAATGACAATCTTTTGAAATAAAATTGAAATGACTGTCGCAACTGGTGAATTTTGGCAACTAATATTAGAGTTATCAAAAACATCTTCTGCCAAGACCTTAGAAAAAGAATCAGTGTGTAGCAACTACATGAAAGGTCACCAATTTTAAAATTATTGCTGGTGTTTTTAGTGAGATGCTGTGAAAAAACTTTGATTGGTAAGAAGCCTGATAAAATTAGGTTGTGCTCCCTTTGAGGACAACATATTCCGTACAAGTTATATCTCTTATCCAATCAGTCTCCCACAAATTGTTAAGTAACCTAAATTAAGATATGGAAAGTTCCAAAAAGCTGTTGAGGATTTTATTTTGAGGAACTTGGAGTTGATAATTACTGGACTTCGTCTCAGACTCTTAGGTGAATCATTGAACAGTCTTTTAAAGTAATATTTGGTGTTATTTGTGGTCAATTGAAGGTGTCAAATAGTGTACTGGGTGATATAATATTGCTGGAATCCTTTGTCAATATCAATGCAGTTTTACTTTTAACAGTGTATGAAATGTAGCACATTCAGGATCAGAAGTCTAGTAGAGGATACCTACATATGTATGTTTTTCTGTCCTCCTTACCTCCCTTTTTAGAATCTAACCTCCAGCCATTGGGGTGTAGCAACTACATGAAAGGTCACCAATTTTGAAATTATTGCTGGTGTATGTAATGAGATGCTGTGAAGAACCTTTGATAGCTCAGAAGCATGATAAAATTAGGTTGGGTTCGCATTTATTACAACATATTGGCTTGCAAGTTCTATTTTTTATCCAATCAGTTTCTGACAAATTGTTTAGTAACTTAAATAAAGATATGGAAAGTTTTTAAAATGCTGTTTAGGATTTTATTTGAGGAACTTGGAGTTTGTAAGTTGCTGAACTTCATTTTAGATGAGTTAGTGAACAGGCTATAAAAGTAATAAATAGTGTTATTTGTGGTCAATCGAAGGATGGAGACAAGAGTGTACTGTGTGATTGGGTATTGCTTGAATCCTTTGCCAATATCACTGCAGTTTAACTTTTAGCAGTATACGAAGTGTAGCTTATTCAGGATCAAAAGTCTAGTTGAGGATACCTACATATATACATAGTATGTATTTTTGTCCTCCTTACCTCCCTTTTTAGAATTTAATCTCCAGTCATCCGTTATTGATTATCTTGCGAGAATTCTCACTGCGCTCTTTAATAGTTGGCGGACTTAACCTTTTATGTCTGTTTTGAATTAATTTCAACATTAATCTTTTGCTTAGTGGACTCTCTGATTCTGTCTTCTCATCACATAAATTCCTTTTATGTTTCTCTCTATCTCTCTTTTCATCACATGCTGTTAGAGTTTATGTAACATAGACGAAATCTTATTTGACCATGATGTATGTGTAGTTGTTCTGGTGGTTTCTCTTCTGAGTATTGACTAGGTTAAGGGATGTATGGACTTGTTTATGATTTGAACGATGAAGAAATTGTTGGTTTTTGCAATATGCTCAAACCTATTCTTGTTAGAATATAGACTGACTTTTTCCTCTGTTATTTGTAGTCAAATTTTCTGCCTGCTGCATAAAAGATGTTGAGGGTTGACCCCCATCTTCTCACTTCCTATTACATGAGCCTTTGAGTAACAGATTTCGTTCTTAAAGAGAGAAATGGATTGATGAGAATGATATCCACACTTGTTTGATGTGATTTTTGCATCAATCTGCTAAATCAGATGAATTTTGAGAGTAATGGCTGGCCGTCTCCCCTTTTTGATGGATATGCACATGTAAAGCGGGGTGTAAGGAGATGTTGGTTCATGTCCTGATGTTGCGGATTCCAGAAACTGGATCATTGTACTGCGCAAATATGAAATCTTGTTGAATGCCTTGAGGCTTGTAGCTAATGAATTGGAATCAGATTGTTTTCATACTGCTGCGCTCTAGCTTTGTAAACAAAATGTTTTATTGCTGTTGCTTTTGCTAGAATTATCTTCCCAAGTAGGATGTAGTCTTAGTTTTTGAAGGGATCTATCTCTTAGGTCTAAGAGGATGATTTATTTGATATTCGGAATAGTTAGAATTCTGATATGATACAGAGTACTTGAATTAGATTGTAGTGCATTACTATGATGCATTGATGCCTAGTGATTGTTGTCTAGTTCTTGGTCTGTTTGCAGATTATGTAATTCCAACTTCATTAAATCAAATGTTTGTGTTTTTTTTTTTTTTTTTTTTTTTTTTTTTTTTTTTTTTTTTTTTTG
>PYUH01000490.1:680888-721854 GCA_016808085.1 Suaeda aralocaspica
TTTTTTTTTTATTTAATTTTTTTTTTTTTTTTTTTTTTTTTTTTTTTTTTTTTTTGTTTGTTTGTTTTTGTGGACAATGGAATTAGGAAAAAGAGACACAAACAAACAAAGAGGGGGGTATGGAACTCGACCCTTTCTTGCTATGATTGCAAGGGGGCCTATCAAACCTCCTCTCGACTCGTCTTACTAATTAAATGTTTATGTTGAATACTAAGAAATATGCAAGAATTTCACAAGCCAACCTTATTCTGATATTAGTTCCAATTTTTCCTTCCTAATAAATGAAATTGTTAAAAAAATTTATTTTAAAAATATATATAGAGATAAAGTTAATTGACATCCATAATGCCTTCCTTGTTTCTACAACAACAATTCAATCAATAATGCTTTGGTTCCACTAAATGAAATTATTGTGTAGTAAAAATATACATTGAGACATAGATAATTGAATTCTACAATGTCTTATCTATACATTTGAAGTATATTAATTCCCAATGAACGAAATCAGTAAAGATGTACTCTGAAAATATACATTCAGACAAACTTAATTGAATTCAACAATGTCTTTTATTTGATTGATAACATAGGTACATGAATTCCTAGGAATTCCGTAACAAATTAAAAGTTCCGTCGAATTGATTACCTAAATTTTATCATTTAGTTTCACTATTTTTTTAAGCTAAACCAGTCTAGAGAGAGACAAAGAGAACAAATTCACATTATTGTTGATAATAATGCAAGTATGTCTCACAATAATTATGGAAAATGCAACTTACTATGGAGTGGTTTGGACGTTTGAGTGTTTGACAACTTATTACAATAATCTATTTCCCTAATTTGATAATTTTGTGTCAACCCAACAACACACCTATAGGGTTGGAGAACAGGCGTAATATCTTGATCTTTCACCGTTTTGGGACCTCGAAGTCTTATATATGGAACACTTATGATTTATCCATTTACTGGGAAATAGTTTTTCTCATGTCTTTTACCCTCCAACCAAACAACAATACAACACCCGATAGGACGAGTATACTACAAATAATAACAATGGCTTAAGATGACAACCAAACAACACTAGATAATCAAGAATGTGTGTAAATAACACATCAGAACAATAGATGATCATCTTGAACAAGAATTAAGGAAATCTGATTATAAGAAATCAGTAAGCTTAATATAAAGAAATCATGAGAAGCCTGATCATATACTTCTACGAAAG
Source organism: Suaeda aralocaspica (assembly GCA_016808085.1). Taxonomy (NCBI): domain Eukaryota; kingdom Viridiplantae; phylum Streptophyta; class Magnoliopsida; order Caryophyllales; family Amaranthaceae; genus Suaeda; species Suaeda aralocaspica. The sequence continues at coordinate 682,111 of PYUH01000490.1, forward strand.
TAAGCCGACTAGTTGTCACATTCCATCCAATTCTACCTAGTAAGAGGAGGGAAACAAGCTTAAGAAAGCAACCCAAAACTGGAACAAAAACTAAAGCTAACATCACGCTATATATGCTTACAAACTGAAGCACAAAATTGTTCATCTTACTATCAAACCTACAAGCAACCCTAAGGTTATAGATTAATTCTCTCCGATCTATAAATGTATCCTAGGAGAAAAGTTACTGGTCCGGGATTGAACCTGAATTTCTTGACTCGGTCACTACCTTTTCCTTCTTGCTCTGAAGCTAGGAGGGAAAATATCTAAAAGTCATAACATTCTATCATTGGGGCAAATGGATGTACCGAAAACATGTACCATTTCAAAGATACAAAGAATTCTATAATGTAAGTAGGTGTAATCACAAAACACTACATCAGGTAGCCAATAAACCTAGAAGCGTTAAGCTCAAACAAGTAGCCTACAAGACAATCCCAAGCAAGAACCAACCTAAACAGATCATAGTTTTTTCAGTAGCTCGGGCCATCCACGGGCCAACACGACCCATGTCTAGCTTTAGCAACTCGTAGTCTAGTAGCAAATTTCAAAACCCGACAAAAACAATATTTGAAATTCTTTCTCCAAATTTTGATACGCCAAAATACGCTATGGCAAGGTACAACTAAGGCTGAGTACATATTGAAAATCGATCAAAAAAACATAAAACCTGATATTTGTATCTGATTAAAAACAAGAAATTTTGATATGTGTATCCGATTCGAAATATGAAATCGGCTATCCGAATACCTGAAGCCATCCTAGATATCCAATATTTGAACTCAATGTTCGACCTTATTTAGATATTCAGATATCCGAAACCTCTAAAATCGAAATTCGAATTGGTAACCGATCCCTTATATCGGATTAGATATCTTCAAACTGAAAGCGACCCTTAACATAAAAATAACCTGAACGGAAAGTGACTTAAATCGTTTAAGACCAGTAAATTAATAAATTAAACAAAACTAAACTTGAATTGAAAATGGCATATGCAAAATAAAAAAAAAATATCGAATCAAACCGAATTGATTTGAATAACTTATGTGATCAATTGACTTGGCCTCACCTATATTAGATCGATAGTAGTGCACTATTTGTAATAACACAAGTAGTGATACAAACAAGACCCAAAGGAAAAAGCAGAAACATTTCAATGGAGGTTATCGTAGGCTGTTGTGTGTCTTATCCACTCACTTCTTCCATCCGTAATCCAAACCCTAAATTCACCCCTATTTCATCCCCATTTCAGGTAAATTCTCTTTCTTTATCTTTATCTTCGGTTTGTTGATATTATTTGGCTTCAATTTGCTTGTTAATTAAAATTAATCAATCTACAGTAAATTGATGTGATTAGTTAATTTTTTTTATTTTTCTGATTAGCTTAATTAACTTATTATTATTGTTCAATTGAATTATTGTGTCTTTAAATCTTTCAGTTTATTATTTCACTAATTTGTTTAATTCTGCTTTTGTATGACACTGTCCACTGTATGATTTGATACTATCTACTATGTACTGATTAAGAGGGAAATGCTTTTTTTGGAATTACTTTACTGTGTATAGATAATCTATGGAACTCGTTCGTTTGGTTGGCGCGGGAATTAATTTTTGTGGTAATTTTACATTTCATGAGAACATTTCCTAAGGGTGTAGAAAACAGAAATTTCGAATTTGTATGATTTTAAGTGTCAACCAAACAAGCTCGAGGTGATACCGGAGTCATATTTGACTTATAATATATACTAGTTAACTAAGTGGAAAATTAGATGTTCGATGTTTGAATGCTAATTCAGAAAATTGTGCTCCGAATGTAATTGCTATGTATTTAGATGATGAGGAAATGCTAAAGTCGGGGTATTTTTTAATGGAAAGATTAATATGCCTACTGCTCATTTAGATTTATTGGTGCTTGGTTGGCCGTAATGAGTACTTCATCAATCGGTCTTAGTTTTAGTGTTGGTTGTCAATGGTGTTTGTGATGTATTATATAACAAAAATTATGTTTAGCTAGCTAATTCATTACCGTAGTCATTTTAATTTCATATGTTGTCAAGATTTTTACTTCTGGAATCTAAGGAGCTAAGGGCCGACGAGAATAGGCAAATGTAACTATATAAGAGTAGAAGACAATTGGATTAGGGAAATTTGTTTGTGCTTTTTAATTTTTTCTTTGTTCTGACTTCTGACTTCCGAGGTTTATCATTGTACTTATTTTGAGCTCTGTAGGTTCTTTCCAGAAAGTGTATTTCCGGAAATAATGCTGAAGCTCATTTTGGCCGCCTTTTAGTGAATAACTTGAACCATTCAAAAGGCACTGTTGTTGGGATCTCAAACTATATTTTTTCATGCAAATTAGATCTATGGCTAAGTAGGAGACTTCATAACAGATTGCTGCTCCAAAGCAGTCTGTCTACAATCAGATGGGAGGTCAAAAAGTGCAGTGCCAAAGTGTATAAGATAGTTAGCAGTTCTGAAAAACAAAAACGTCATATTTTTGCTCCCTTTGTTCGTTTCATTGTTGGAGCTGTATTGTTTATGTCAGTTTCTGTAGCTGTAACCCAGGGTCCATCGTGTAAGTTGAGTTTATATAATAGTTTGGCAGTTTTTAGAGTTCATTTTTTGTCCTTTAGAATTTAGGATCTCATGATTATTTTGCAGGGTCCCTTTCTGAGGAGAATCGTCTATTCTTAGAAGCCTGGCGGACACTAGATCGTGCTTATGTTGACAAGACTTTTAATGGACAAAGCTGGTTCCGCTATAGGGAAAATGCACTGCGCTCTGAGCCTATGAACACCAGAGAAGATACATGTATGAATATTATTTTTGCCTGCTATATGTTCCTTTGATAGTGAATCAAATTTTTGTCAACAATTTATTTTGTGTTGTTATGGCACTGTGTTGGGCGGAGTTGCATGTTTTACCTCATGAATTTACTCCCTCTGCAATTTATTGTCTAACAATTTTATGGTGGAGGAAGAGTTATCAAATTGCATAGTTTGATGGAATTGAATAAACATAGTATGACTGCTATTCTCTATCCTTTTCAACAGTTTATCTATATAGAATTCTTTTCTATCCTAAACAGATACGGCAATAAGAAAGATGATTTCCACTTTGAACGATCCATTTACGCGTTTTTTGGAGCCCGAAAAATTGAAGAGTTTGCGGGTATGACCTGGAACTTATTTTATTTATATATATTTTTATTATTATTATTATTTTTTTTTTTTGACATTGTCATGTATCATGTATTCTTCGAAATCTGCTCAACACATCGATATCTATAATACGTAATCTTTTTTGAAGTATTTCAAATCCTTTTCTGAAGGCAGTCTGGAACTCAGAGCTCGCTCACGGGTGTAGGGCTGTCTATTGGGTATCCCACCAGTGTCGACGGATCATCATCTGGAGTGGTTGTAATCTCTGCTGCTCCTGGGGGTCCTGCCAGTAGGGCTGGTATCTTGCCTGGTGATATGATTTTGGCAATTGATGATTCAAACACTGACAAAATGGGCATATATGATGCAGCAAATATCTTACAGTGGGTTTTCTTGCATTTTTAGGCATCTTGCTTTTACTATGCAAACATCTCTCATTTCTTTTTAGTCACCCTTTACGGCATGAAATATCTATTGCATAGTTTATTTTCCATTTTATGTCTATTATTTTTTTATAAGTTAAGTATATTAGATATACTTCCATAGTACCCCCTATATAATTTATTTCTTTGCCTCATAGGCCCACTGTTTGTGAGAGTTTACTGGGACAAATAGGACAAATTTTATGGGTTAGAGGGAGCAGCAAGTAGTGCCTGTAGAGGAACGAAAGATGATTTCTGATTTTTCCTTTGGTTTATGATTTGTAATATCTTCCCTAAATGTAATGACATGTTTCCCTTTGGTTTAAATATTGTTCGCCCCACACAATTGATAAATATGCTTCTGAATTTCTTTATTATATGGCTTTCTTAGGTTGAAACAAAGTTAGTTCGTAACAATTTAGTAGTTACGGAGCTGGGAAGCAAGAATTATGGGTGGTAGTGGAGGAGAAGGAAGTAGAGTTGTATCATTCTAGTAATGTTTCTAAACCTGGGACTTCTCCAACTTTACAGGCATCTTCAAAGTTTTTGTTGAAATTCAAACTTTTTTTCAAGTATCTATAATAATAAAATTTCTATGGGAAATCATTTTGAGTTGGTTACCCATATGAAGCGATTGTACCTTCGAGACTAATCCTTACGATAAAGTGCTATATCTAGTGCACCATGCTCATGCAAATCCTATTTTTTCATATTCTTCTTAACTTCTTCCATTCACATCATATTTGGTCTCCCTCCACCTTTAAGGTAATCACATAGGATAGCATTTGGTTCATGTAGCCAACCCCGTTTGTGGGAGGCTTTGTTTGTTTGAATGTTAGACTGATTCCAGTGTGTTAAGCTTCAGTTTGGCCACACCAATTTTTGAAGAGGTAATGTTAAACTTCAGCACTGTCTGTCTACTTGCACATTTAGACACTGATTCCTGGTGCTTACTAACATGTAGGATTAGGAATTCTTTCAAAACGAACATGATTCATATATCACATTTTGGAGCTACTTTTTACCGATCTATTATATAACTCAGTCATCATTGTTATTTTTTGCCCATAGACACAGCTCCAAAACTTCTCTCCAACATTTGGAGCTTCCACATAATTTGATGTCTGAAGCTTCTGTTGTGCTATTGACTGAGATATATTTGAACACTTCATGGTTGAGTTTCAAATAATTGAGGGTTTCTACTTTCTGTTTGGGAGTGATTTCACTTTCACAGCCCATGCCCATGCCCTTTGTGACTTTGTGTCGTTTATTGTTTTGAATGATGGAAGCAATCCTAGGTCATCCTCTTGGAGATATCATTAGTGAGTACTTAGTTCTAAAATCTTGTCATTAGTATAAATATTCTATGCTACATTAGACTTAGGACTTAGCTTATATTTTTGTATACATACACACAATTTACTGAAATAATAAAAGTAGCTTTCTTCTCTCTCTTTCTTTCTTCTAGCTTTCATCAATGGCTTCTTTCTTTCATTTTCTTCCACCTTAAACACTAATGCTAACATGGTATCAGAGCGGGAACGATCCTGGCTGCATGATTTTGTTTCTTTCGATCAAAACAAACCCTAAATCATCAATTTTCCCTAATCTCACCATTCTCGAAATTTCTTGATTTCTTTCAAATTTGTTCTATAATTGTTCAAATTTCGCCAATCAATCTACGATCTTGACTCGATTTTTGTTCATTCTTGGCTTTAATTTCGGTTTTTCAGCTTCAATTTCAAGTATTCTTTGTTTTGTGTTTCCAGAAATTTTCTTCGTTGTTCACCATCATTTTTTCTCGCATTTCTGGAATACTTCGTTAAAGTTTTTATTTCTTTAATAATGGTGATAGAGAGTTTAGTCACCAAACTTTCCCTAAATTTTCCCAATTCGTTCATAATTTCTTTTCCATTCTTTTTTAGCGAAATAATTTGAGCAAACGGCTTTGATTTTGAGCGAAATAATTTGAGCAAACAATTTCTTTGATTTCGAGCTTCTTCGGTCATTTGTTTCCGCTATTTCAATCCTTCATCATTCACGCTGAATAGGTGATTCTTGATTTTTCACCCAATTTCTAGGGTTCATCAAAATTCCAACGAAATTGCTGAGTGAAGTTTTGCTTACACCTTCATATTCAAGCTCTATTGTCCAAGTTTCTTTGATTTTCTTCTTCAATTGTGTTCCCCGTTGCTTTAGGCGATTTTAGGTTGTCGATTACTTCGCTGTTTCTTTGCGATTTTCGGAGCAAATTCCTCAATTCATTTGGACTATTGTGGAAATTATTATAATGGTCTGAACGAAGTTTATTTGGTGATTCTTTATGTCTTTGAGTGACAATTTTCTGGATTTATTTGAGGTGATGGAGTAGATCGCTTGATGTAATTCTGGAGAATTCTAAATTCAAGAAGTGCAGTTTCTTGGCAATTTTGAGGTATGAGTCTGGTAATTGGATTCTTGGATGTTTGATGTTCTGCATATGGGTATGCTTATTTTGGTTTGATATATCGGGTGTAGTATTGATTGGTTTTGGGTTTTGTTGTTGGTTGATAATGGAGGTGGATTGTCGATTGATAGAATGGTGTTTGGTTGTTGGTTGAATATTGTTGGACAGTGACAGAGTTTTGTTGATTGTTTTCTTTCTCAAATACAAATTCAGTTTCTCTATGGTTGTTTCTTATGATCAATGATCATTTTCATGACCCTTCATGGTCTTCTTGTTTCTTCACCCATAGTGGCTTCTTCTTTTCGCCCATAGTGGCATCATTAATTTGAGACCCATAGTTGGTCAATTGTTGAGCCCATGGTGATGTTTTGTTTTGTTTTTTTTTGTTTTGTTTTGTTTTTTGTTTTTTGTTTTTTGTTTTTTTGTTTTTGTTTTTTTGTTTTTTTTTGTCTACCCATTGAGGCGTATTTTCAGCCCATAGAGGCTTGTCTTTTTCACCCATTGAGGCCATTTCATTTGCTGTAGTTGGTATTTCTTTCATTCCCCATAGAGGCCATTTGTTTTGCGATCTATAGTGATCGTTTTCATGCCCATAGTTGGCTTATTTTTTGACCAATAGAGGTTTTAATGCCCTTTGAGGCTTTCTTTGTTGATCCATAGAGATCATTTTCATTGAGTTTTGTCCATAGTGGCCTATGTTTGGATTTTGTTCATTTGGTTATTTTTTGGAGTTTTGGATTATTAAGTCCAAATTTGTAGTAGTTTGGAAAGATTGGAGTTGATTGTTGGATGATATTTGATGTATTGGTAGTGTTTTTATGGTGAATTGTTGTTGTTGTGGTCGTGGTATGTTGTGCTAGGTGTTGGATATTGCGGAATAATGGATGTTGTGAATTGGAGTTGGTTAAGGTGCTCAATGGTTAATGGAATGAATTGTTGTTGGTTGATGTTGAGGATGAATTGTTGGATTGCAACAACTGTTTGGTTAATGGAATGAACGGCGATGGTTGTAGTATTGGTGTTGGTTGTGGGTGATATCATAGTGGCGAACTTCTGCTATTACTTGCAGATTTATGGTAGGTATTGGTGTTGGATGTTTGTCATCACAGTGGTGCATAGCTGGAGATTACAAGCTGAGGTTATTCTATTGATTGGAGCTTGATGGTTGTGTAATTGACAAGTGTTCTAGTGATTTTGGTGGTATCTTACACTAATATTTGTACTCAGTTTACTGTTGTAATAATGTCATATAATATGGTGGTTGGTGCGCTTGTTCTCTTTGGAGGTTCAAATAAGTTGTGTAGTGTATTGTGCTGGCAGATTGTTTGGTTGCTATATAAGTGTGTGGTTTGGTCGCTGTTATTGGATTGTTTGATCCTTGCATATTTTGGTGATATGTTGTGTGAAGGTACTGGTTTTGACTACTTGTCAAGGTGTATTACAGTGGACAGCATGAGTCTTCTGGTTCTAACTTTTGTGTGTTTCAAGATGGATTTTACATTTGCGTTGGTTATTTCATGGTGGACGATTCTTTGATTTCTGTTCATGTACAGCAACATTTTAGCATATTCAATGGCATATTCTACATCCATATGAGATAGTGAGCTACTTACATTTGTATCTTCTTCTCATTTGTGTACTTCAAACTGAAAATGGTTTCACCCATTTTCAGTTTGAGGGGGGGTGTTGGAGATATCATTAGTGAGTACTTAGTTGTAAAATCTTGTCATTAGTATAAATAGTCTATGCTACATTAGACTTAGGACTTAGCTTATATTTTTGTATACATACACACAATTTACTGAAATAATAAAAGTAGCTTTCTTCTTCTCTCTCTTTCTTTCTTCTAGCTTTCATCAATGGCTTCTCTCTTTCATTTTCTTTCACCTTAAACACTAATTCTAACACATCCAAAGTTCACAATTGAGTTTGTCATCTGTTATCAACCAATATTAACCGGTGTACAGGAAACTAGACGGACAGTTTTCTTTTCTATTTTGTGTTGGAATGCCGTGTACTACGTTAAGCATGTCTCAAAGTTTCAAAACCTACTTCCTTACCAATAATCTTCACTTTTCATATGTTGCCTCTTGGTTCACTTCTAATTTTTTTTAAATTTTTTTAATCTCAAAGATGTCCTAGGTCAAGAAATTTAATTATAAAGGTTGGCAACAAATTCAATGTTGTGATTTTGTAAACGGTTAGACAGAGCACATACCTGTATTCTCATAAAGTAAAACGGCTATTTTTAATAGAAATATAGGATATCAATTTCCAATTGAAAAAGACCATTTGATAGCACCAATGAATACAATCAGGAAAAAATTGCCTTAATTTCAGCTATCTGCTTCAAGCAACAAAAATTTTTCTTGTGAATCTGTATCAATTTGCAAGCTGTTGTCTTCCTTTTGTAGGTTTCTTTTGATGCATAACCTAAGCTATGCCATAAGTTGATCATTCTTAATTATCTAATGTCTTTTATATGACATGTCTAAAATGTCTATGCTTCATCCATCGATTGATTTCGTTGTACATGCAAGCCCATTACAGGGGACCTGAAGGAAGTTCTGTGGATCTGACAATCCGTAGCAGAGATGAGATAAAACATGTGGTGCTAAAGTAAGTTATCCTTCTTCTCTTCCCCTCACTTCCTTGTTCTTCCTTCCTCTTAGCCCTTTAATCCGTGTCTTAAGACTATGATATTACCTTTAATCCATCACTCACCAGGGCCAATGAGACCTAATGAGGTGCTTAAATAAATTGGTGTTTGTGATAATTATTCTCAATGTTTTTTAGTTGGTCCTGTACACTGTAAAGGAAGGGTATTGTGCATGAAGATTAAATGCTATACTTTTCATGCCTTAGAGGAGCCTTTTGTGTTTGATGTTTAGCAATTAGTACTCTCCAGTTTTACTTTACTTTACCTGATGTTAGGGTTTTTGGTGGAGTAGAAGATTGGGGTGAATGAAACAGGAGTGCAATTTGTCAATACCTTTCCAAACAAAAAGGCATAGATTGAGGTGAACCTTGGCAAATTTTATATTTCAAATCAAATGAACAATGTTTTTGTCTTTGGTTGTACCATGTACATCCTCGTGAACCTCTGATTAGGTGACAAAAAAAAAAAATTTGAACAATATTTTATAATGGCTCGTTACAGTATCATTATGTTAATATTTAAATAACATTAGTTCATGTCTTTGTGTTGCCAATTTATTTCACATTTCTGAGTTAAATTAGTTGTCAACTCACTATCTGCTGGTCAGCTCTGCTTTTAGCCATGTACTATCTGCTCATTGCCAAAAATGGGCATCATGCTGTTGGTCTTTTGCACTAGTATTGAATTGTGATTAGATAATGACTGAAAACTGGTGTAGGCGTGAGAGAGTAACTCTTAACCCAGTAACATCCAGACTATGTGAGATGCGTGGTTCAGCAAAGGACGGTTCTGCAAAAGTTGGATATATCAAATTAACATCATTCACTCAGAATGCTTCTGGTGAGTCATTTTTTCCCCAATTGCTTGTTTATTTATTCTGTTTGTGATGGGAAGTAGACGCCTGTTTCTCAGAAATCACTTTTTTGCTTGTTCACTGTTTACTTCTTGCGTTGTTCAAATTTGAATCATTTGATATGTCTGCTTGATAGAGATAGTTGTAAAAATTAGTGAAATCAAGCGTTGTTCAAATTTGAATCATTTGATATGTCTGCTTGATAGAGATAGTTGTAAAAATTATTGAAATCTTGTATCTTTAGACTTGTTTTTGTGCACAGACTGAACTTTTCAAAGTTCCATTATTTGAAAGAAATGTTTAGGCCATCCTCAATAGGGTTAAAAACAAGGATACTTAGTGGAATGTTTTTCTATAATTTTTAAGCTAATGAGCTTTGCAATTGCAGCTTGCTTTATGTTTTTTGTTGGATTTTTTGCCTAGAAGTTAGTGAAAGAACAGAAAATACTCACGTAGGAACTTAGACAGGCATAGTCATGTAATCTTGTTCTGAGAATTTCATAAATCTTGGATATTACTACAGATGCAGTTAGGGAGGCTATCGACACACTAAGAAGTAATAATGTTAATGCTTTTGTTCTGGACCTTCGAGATAACAGGTGACAAACTTTGACACCCTTTATATTCAAGCCATCCTATAAGGAAATTATATTGCAGCTTTTACATTGTCTGTAATCTCTACAGTGGTGGCCTATTTCCACAAGGGATCGAGATAGCCAAAATTTGGTAAGTCCAATATTATATGGATTTTTGCCTATTTTATATTTTAGAATATAGTCACTGACTATAAAGTGGTCTGATTGAACTAGCTGTGTGTTATTGCCTGTGATGGTGCTAAATAGTTACGACCTAAAAAGTATACTGATTGAACATATGGAGACATGTTATTATAAAAATATTATGAAAAGGTAGAAGCTTGTAAAATCCTTTTAGAGGACCTTGGGTTCATGTTGTTCCTTTTAAATAATTACGACTTTTTAATTTTAGATAGTTTTGTTTCCCTTGTTAAATGGATTGATGATCTCATGTCTGTGGTTATTCAGGTTGAACAAAGGAGTTATTGTGTATATATGTGATAGTCGTGGTGTACGAGATATATATGACGTTGATGGAAGCAATGCCATAGCTGCTGCAGAACCTCTTGCTGTTCTGGTAATCTAAATTTCTTCTAATTTCTTTTAATAAAAGGTCTTTTAATTTTGCTTAGTATTTGTTATTCATTTTGTTGCTTCTTTTAACCTTACCTTGTTTGGATCATATTAGGTGAATAAGGGTACTGCAAGTGCTAGTGAAATATTAGCTGGTGCATTGAAGGACAACAAACGAGCTGTGGTCTTTGGAGAACCTACATACGGGAAGGGGTATTTTATATTCTGAAAAATCATCAAATCAATATTAAAAAAATATTTCGAGCTCCTTTGTGCCTACAAGTTATAACATTCTGATCAATTTGTCAATCCCCTTGTGTATCCCAAAAAAAATTGTTGCAGCAAGATACAGTCAGTTTTTGAACTATCTGATGGATCTGGTCTGGCAGTCACCGTTGCTCGTTATGAGACTCCCGATCACACAGACATTGACAAGGTGTTTGTCCTCGATCATTATCTGCTTTTTTTTTTCCCGATATTTTGATGTTTCTTTTTTGCACTTGAGCATTTAACTTGTGGCTTTTCATTTGATAATGTAGGTGGGGATCAAACCAGATCATCCTCTCCCAGCATTCTTTCCCAAGGACGAGAATGGTTTCTGTGCTTGTGTCCAAGATCCTTCCGCGCCTTGTTATTTGAATGGAGCACAACTCTTCTCAAATTGATGATAAAAATGAATTGTCGAAGTTTTTTTTATAGGTTGCCTTGGGATTTTTTACTTTTGGTTATGCTTGTAATTTGTAAACTGGTCCGCCAAAGAAGTACGCCCATATTTGTTGTTTCAATCATTTGTCCCCTGTATATCTTTGGTTTTCATTGCTTAAAATTAAAGAGCACAAATTGACTTGGATTCACCATCGTCAACCTTGTATAATTTGATGTGTATGTTCTTTTCGTGGTCAACTGGTCATTGCTCATCTTACTTGATCTTGCCCTTTCGGTGCATCATGTAGTTGTATCTTAGCAAAGAGCTGCCGCCTTTGTTGCCTTCATATTGTGTATTGGTCATGAAGTAACTTAGAGAAATTAAGCTTTACAAAAGAAAAATGAACCTACGAAAAGATGTAAAAGACTTAACTGGTTATACCTTGCAAGGTACAACATCACATAGCAGCCAATATACACACATTCTTTTTTTTACTATTTGTTTAAAGTGAGCATCAAACCATATTATAATCATTAATCTTCTTTATAAATAATTTCTATTAACTTTGCATTAATACTTGTAACATCCTTCTCTTACTACGGTCTTAAAGGAAATCTGGCTGCAAAATAGGCAAGATATTAAGATATATGCTCCAATTGCATACATTTGATCTATACGGGGCTATACTTCCCCTACTTAAACCTTACTCCGAAGTTATAATTTAAATAAAAATAAGGTCACTAGGGTTATGCATGATGACAGTACGGAATCCATTAGCCAAATCAATGTCAATTGTTTCAAAAACAAAAGCGTCGAAATTCAGCACATGCGTCGTCCGTAATGGATTTTGAGGTGTTGAAGAGTGTTTGAAGGATCTTAATGCATTCTTACATTGGTGATTATGGTTCATACATTCGACTTTACAGGAAGATTTTTATTGACGAGATCGAATAGACTAAAATAACATTTGCTCAAAACAAAATATATTCCTAATTGATTTATTTGTCAAAGATTGTTCATTTGTCCTGCATAACAATTCAAGGACATTGTGGAATTCATCTAAAAGCCTCAAATCTACATTGGAAGAATGACAGTGATCAAACTCAAATTCCTAAACGCAACACTATCACAAAAATTTCAGTCAATTTTACAATGAATGTGCCAATTCAAAACTATTATCTGCTTCAACATACCACATTGACAGAACCAGGAAAGCATAAATATCAGCTTTCAGAACTGTTTGCTAGAGCAAGAACTTCCATTCTCTACAATCAACCCCATCTCCTTCTGTCCTCTTCTTCATCGACTGCAGTGTACCATGATGGGCGACGTTTTGTGTTACTCAGCCTGTAATTGAGGAGAATCTCTTCGTTGCTTATTGCTCGGGTGGCAACAAGAACAAGTGATTTCAGCACAGGAGAATCAGATATACCAACAGAACTCCCAGACTTAAACCAAAAACTACCAAACCTCTTCATTTTTATCCCCTCTTCATTACCAAATGGTATATTTGGAATATATGTTCTCATATCCTTTTCATCCAATGGAAAATCATATGGGCAAACCATTACATTTGGATCTATGCCTTTTGGTGGGTGGTTGGCATAATGAGCAAAGGCTAGTGAGTTTCGACGCTCCAAAATCTCACCACGAATCCCACTCTTGGGGCGTTCTAGAGGCTTACTAAGCATTTTCCATACCCGATCAGAACCAGTCTGAACAATTTGTTCAGCAAATTTTGCAGCTTGAGGAGATCTAAGGCCATCCCAAATCTCACGGACATCATCCCCATTACCCCAAGGATGGGCATTAATCACAGTACCATCATACCTTGTGATCAAATAAGAGTTGTGTGCATCAACCTTTGGATATCCTGGAATATATCGGTAGTACGCTGGAGAGTAGACAACACCAGGGTAAATTGCAATCACAGAACCAACCTCAGCTTCACCTTCCAGAAAAAGACCTTGACCAGCATCCTTGTGTGGAATTTCAGAAGGTCTAACTGCAAGTGAGTAACCTAGATGTTCCTTAATAGCCTGACTTACATCAGCCAGCTTTAATGGTTTCGTATCAGGTACAGCTGCACTGAAAATGACCCAATAATTAATTCACTGAGAACCTGACATCTAACAAAATTCAAGCAGCTCGTCTAAAAATGGGAGTTAATGAATAACAAATAATCACAAATATTCATAATGCAACAGTAAGATGTAAGAAAGGACACTAATGGACCAATGGGATTCTCATGTCACAAATATAGTGCAGGATTCGTGGAGCAATTAATGAAGAAAGATGAGGAAGCAGAGCTGCAGAGGCAGAACCAGGAGTAACGGCTACATTACTGGAAGTGTAATTTATCAATTCTCTCTTCCTTAAGCCTTGCTCTTCTTGAGCAATTAATGAAGAAAGATGAGGAAGCAGAGCTGCAGAGGCAGAACCAGGAGTAATGGCTACATTACTGGAAGTGTAATTTATCAATTCTCTCTTCCTTAAGCCTTGCTCTTCTTGAGCGGATAGATGCCTTCAGTTCCATAATATTCTTTTGACTAAATTTAGATACATATGCTTAAGAAGATGAAGAAAGGGCATGCCCTTTTTGAATCAACAAATAAAGAGAATGAGGTTGTGAAAGAGTGGAATTAAGTGGTTTAACATGCGGTGACAACAAAATAGAAAGGGAAAAGCAGTTTACAAACAAGAATAAGAATGATCCATTGCTCCCCTAAGGATGATTAAAGACATTTGTTTCGCAACAGACAAGGAGATTTAATGAAATTCAAAAGAAAATTATAAATAAGAGTAAAACTGGAAACAGGTTTAAGTAAATGAATATTACTATTTAATTATCCATTTACACCTGACGTTGGCACTTTCAGCTATTGTTTTGCTTCAGGATATTTTAATAATTATCTTCCTCAGCTTACATATTTCAGAATTTTTTGAGCTTTGTCATCAGATATTGGTTCAAAAATGTGGACAAACATTATGCCTTGGGGACACTATCGATACGAAAGTTTATCATGAAAAAGAGAAACAAATCCAAGAAACTAAAGGTTGGTTACCAGAATGGTTATTGGGAGAGCTTCCAGTACGACCAAGAGCAAATCTAAGCCCACTTTGCTGCGGATCCTTAGTCCCTTGCGCTGCAGATTCAAACTGCTCCTCGATTTTCTTGACAGGAAGTAGAATTTCATCCATAAGCATGCAGAAGTTTTTTATTTGAGAATGTATATTCTCTTGAACTTGCTTCTGCTGGTCAGCCAAGGAAGCTTTGTTGGCCAAATCAATTATTTCCTCAATTTCTGCCTCATCAGCATCCTTCCCCAAACGATTATAACTGCAATAAGAAAACATAAATGAGCAAATCACCAAAAATGTATAAGCTCTAATCCTCAACAAAAAGAAGAAACGATGTTTAAACAAAAGACAATAAGGAGGTATCTAGACCTAAACTCCTCCTTCTCCTGAACAAGCTCTTCTATAGGTAAGGTAGATATATCAGGTAATGCCAAACTATGGCCTGTATTGTGCATGGAAAAAAAGAGAAGAAAAGAAAAAACTATTGGTTTGAAAATTTATTGGGGTTAAAAAAAGGAACTGTGAATACAGTTAACTGAGGGAAAAATACATTAGTAGAATTTCAAATTGATAGCAGTATAGCATGAGTGCATGACAATCTCACATTTGCTTCTATGCACTCCCTACTTTCCAACAATACTCATTGGCTTCATACATGCTAGAGACAAAATTTTTAACACTATAAAAACCTACTAGTAACAACTCTTGTATATCTAGTCATTGATAGCAGCCGGAATTTGAAGAGGTCACGATGTACACATTACAAAATTATTGCCTAACCAGGTATGAACATGATAAAATGTCTTATGTTAGAAAACTTCCGAAAGTCAGTAGCAGGCAAGTCACAATATTAATTCAGTAAATTTAACATTTTAAATGCTGCCAGTCAAGTTCTAATTCATAATAACTATTTACGGTGGAGCAATCATGAAAACAGTTGACTGACAAAAAATTACATTACAGAATACAGCATGAGAAGCTCACACTTGCGTCTATGCACTCAGTACTTGCCAGTTGCCAACAATACTCACTAACTTAATTTCTGTTAGATACTAACTTTCTATTCTTTTATTTATGAAATAAATTTGATAAAATGTCACCACTCCAACACCAGTAACACCTTTTGTGAATCTGGCCATAGTTTAAACAGGTACTTTGAGAGGTACACATGTACACAAACTATCACCGAGACAGGAATTATGAGATGTCAATGTTAGGACACTCAGTTTTGATATCCAAAAGTCAGTAAAAGGCGATCAACTGTACGCAGTATCTCAGCTTTAAAAAGCTACTTGTGAAGTTTATATTCATATAAAATGCTTCCTCTGTTATTATTTTTTAAACTACATCTCTGCTTGGCATGCATTCTAAATTTATAAAGAATACTTTAGAGGATGTAAACAAACGCGGCAACAAAACTAACTTCAACATTAGAAACTGATAGTTCCCGAGGTGAAAATATGAACCCACAACAGTCGATTTGGGGTGAAACTGTCATAAGAGGGATGAAAATAAGTATTTAGAAGGTCCCCAAAAAAAAATAGTTTTTTCCTTCTTTCAAAACGGCGGTAAGAAAGATGATAACAAGTTTTTAGAGACCGAAACCGATCGTGGGTAATCCTGTGGTGATCCAAAACAAGTGGTAAAAAAACAAGACGAAATGAAGCTAACCATCCTGAGGCCTAAACAAATGCTATTATTCACCATTTTTTTGGGTTCAGGGACCGAAGAAAAAAGTTGCCAAAATTATTATATGATGCCCGTATAGTAAAAATATGAACCCAGGCAATCGATTTAGGTGAAAACGGCCATAAGAGGAATGAGAACAAGTATTTAGAGGGTCCCGGAAAAAAAAAACAGTTTTTGCCTTCTTACGAAACGACCATAGAAAGGATGATAACAAGTTTTTAGAGGCCGAAACCGATCCCTAAGAGTCCACAGCAAGTGGTAAAAAAACAAGACGAAAATAAGACAGAGCCTGGGACGTACCCTCTAGAGGACTAAACGAAGGCTATTATTCAACATTTTTTGAGGTTCCGGGTTCCCTAAAAAAAAGTTGCCAAAATTTTTACATAATGCCCGTATTGTAAAAATATGAACCCATAGCAGTCAATTTGAGGTGAAACGGTCATAAGAGGGATGAGAACAAGTTTTTAGAGGATTCCCAGAAGCTGTATTTGTCTTCTTCCGGAACGACCGTAGAAGGGATGATAACATATTTTTAGAGGCTGAAACCGATCATGGGGAGTCCTGTTATGGTCCAGAGCAAGTGGTAAAAAAAACAGGACGAAAAGAAGATGGAGCCTAGTACGGACCCTCTATAGGCTTCAAATGTTCGCAATTATTCAACATTTTTTGAGGTTTGTGGTCCTAGAAAAAACTTGCCAAAATTTTTAAATGATGCTCGTATGGTAAAATTATGAATCTATATAGCTGTCGAATTAGAGTGAAACGGTCATTAGAGGGATAAGAACAAGTATTTAGAGGGTACAAGAAATGATCATAAGAGGGATAATAACAAGTTTTTAGAGGCCAAAAACAATCGTGAGAAGTCCTGTAATAGTCAAGAGCAAGTTGTAAAAAAAAGGATAAAAAGAAGACAGAGGCCGAGACAGATCCTCCAAAGGCCTCAAACGAAGGCTATTATTCACCATTATTTGACATTTCAAGGTCTCAAAAGAAATTGCCAAAATTTTTACATGATGCCCGTATGTTAAAAATATGAAACCAGAGTAATCGATTAGAGGTGAAACAACTATAAGAGGGATGAACAAGTTTTTAAAGGGTCCCAAAAAAGCTGTTGTTGCCTTCTTCCAAAACGATAATAAGAGGGATGATAACAAGTTTTAGAGGCTGCAACCGATAATTGGGAATCCTGTGGTAGTCTAATGAAGTGGTAAAAAAAACAGGACAAAATAAAACGAAGCTTGAGACGGACTTTCTAGTGGAGGCCTGAAAGTCTGAAACAAAGGCTATTATTCACTGTTTTTTGAGAATCTGGGGTCATGGAAAAAAGGTTGCCAAAAGTTTTACATGATGCCCGTATGGTAAAAATATGAACCCACAACGGTCGATTTGGGGTGATACGACCATAAGAAGGATAAGAACAAGTTTTTACAGGGTCACGAATAGAGTTGTTTTTGCCTTCTTCCAAAACGGTGATAGGAGGAATAATAACAAGTTCTTAGAGGCCGAAACCGATCGTGTGAAGTCTTGTGTTGGTCTAGTGCAAGTGGTAAAAAAACAGGATGAAAAGAAGACAGAACCCAAGATGGACCCTCGCAGCATGAAACCAAGGCTATTATTCACTGTTTTTTGAGGTTTCGAGATCCCGAAAAAAAAAAAAAAGTTGCGAAATTTTTTACAAGAAACCCGTAAGGTAAAAATATGAACCCATAGCGTTGTTTCGGGGAGAAACAACCATGAGAGAGATGAGAACAAGTTTTTAGAGGGTCCCAAAAAAAGTTGTTTTTGCCTTCATCCGAAACGACGATAAGAGAAATGATAACAAGTTTTTAGAGGCCAAAACCGATTGTGGGGAGTATTGTGGTGGTCTAGAGCAAGTGCTAAAATAATAGGATGAAAAGAAGATGGAGCCCGGGACGGACCCTCTACGGGCTTCAAATGAAAGCTATTATCCACCATTTTTTTAGGTTCAACAATCTAGAAAAAAAAGTTGCCAAAATTTTTACATAATGCCCGTATAGTAAATATATAAACCCAAAGCGGTTGATTTGGGGTGAAAAGACCATAAGAAGGATGGGAACAACATTTTAGAATGTCTCGGAAAAAGTTGTTTTTGCCTTCTTCTGAAACAGCCATAAGAGGGATGATAACAATTTTTAAGAGGCTGAAACTAATTATGAGGAGTTTTGTGGTGGTCCAAAGCAAGTGGTAAAAAGACAGGACAAAATAAGACAGAACCCGAGACAGACCCTCCAAGGGCCTCAAATGAAAGCTATTACTCACCATTTTTTGAGATTCCGGGGTCCTTGAAAAAAAGTTGCCAAAATTTTTACATGATGTTAGATGGGAAAAAAATGAACCCACAACAGTCGATTTGGGGTAAAACGACCATAAGAGGGATGAGAAGAATTTTTAAGGTCTCGAAAAAAGTTGTTTTTGCCCTTTTCTGAAACGTTGATAAGAGGGATGATAACAAGTTTTTAAGGGCTAAAACCAATAGTGGGGAGTCTTGTGGTGGTCCAGAGCAGTAGAGAAAAAAAAAACATGATGAAAAGAAGACGAAGTCTAGGACGAACCCTGTGGAGGCCGCCCGAAATGAAGGCTATTATTTACTTTTTTCTGAGGTTTAAGAAAAAAATTTGCTAAAATTTTTACACGATGCCCATATGGTAAAAATATGAACTCAAAGCAGTAGATTTTGGTTGAGAATAAGTTTTTAGAGGGCCAAGAAAAAGTTGTTTTTGCCTTCTTCTAAAACGGCGATAAGAGGGATGATAAAAAGTTTTTAGAGGTTGAAACCGATAGTGGGGAGTCTTGTGGTGGTCCAAAGCTAGTGGTAAAGAAACAAGACGAAAAAAGAAAGAGACCAGGACAGACCCTCACGAGGACCTGCATTAAAAGAACATTCAAAATCACATCTTTGAACACTTGCGCTCAAACTCTTGGAAAAGGGAGAAAAATGTTATATGAACAAAAGGCTCTAACTCAGAAGAGGTGGGAGCAAGTCATGTGTATAAATTTCTAAACCCCAAATAGGCCATTCATAAATAGGCAAATATGATAGATCATATCAAAGTAACTGTGTTTAATATTGTCCACAAAAAAATGAAACTGTCACTTTTGTTGAATACTTCATGGGATTTGAATTTAATTTCCTACGCAATACACAAAAACTCCAAACAATTCCATAGTACGGAGATGAACTGCCAAATTGAAAGAGTTGACACCGATCATACATTTAGACCTTGTGACGTAAACTCGTAAAGTTTTGGGGGTTAAGTGGTGAAACTGTGAATACAGTTCTGAAAGAAAAATTCGTTAGTTATATTTCATATGATCCCAATATATGCATGAGAAACTCATGACTTTGTCTATGCACTTACTATTTGCCAACAGTACTCATTGGCCCTATCTTTTCTAGTTACTAAATTATTACAATTATACGCCATCTCCAGTTCACCACAAACTATCTCCCAGCCAGGTATGAATAGGCAAAAGTCTATGTTAAAACACTAAGCTTAGTTCCAAAAGCCAGTAGCAGGCTGGTCACAATTGCATGTCAGTGAATTTTAACATTTGAAAAGCTCCATGTAAGTTCTTAATCAAGGAAAAAAAAAAAAAAGAAAAAAAAACTTCATCCGTATTTTAACTACATCTTCATATAGTTAAAATAGACTACCTTTAACAAGTGAAGACATTACACTATTGTCAAGTTCCTGTATTTCAAGAATTCCTCATTGTTTCTAAAAGGCACTAGACTGTACCATCTTAATCTCTTTAATACTTTTGTGCAAGTTCAATTTTCCAGGGATTGTACAATAAAGGGGTATGTGCAAGCAAGGTTTTTTCCAGAACTTTTACAGATACATTACCTAAGATGCAATTGAGGATTAATTATGGCTAAATCATGCTTTAACAAATTAAGCAGGTTTCAGTTAGTCACTCTTGGAGCTCACTTTGATTTCTAACATTGCTTTGTCCACACCACTTCCCTCGACCTCGACTAAAGAAAGTCTATCACAAAAGGTAAACTATTGCCTTCTAGAGATCAGCAATATGCCACAAAAGAAATCAATATTCCCTATTCCACAAACGGACATATATTTGAAGACCATAGAAAGCCACAAAATGTACAACATATGAAACAAGTCAATAGGTTCCATAATCACATTGTCAAATTGTAGAAAGAACAGAAATTTAGAGCCAAGATAGCAATTCCATCTAGCACGGTTGCGAAATACAAATGATATCAGACATTCAAACCTTGTATATAGAAAGAGACGATTTATATCAGCTTCGAATTGGAGACGCCTTGGATCCTTAGCAAATGTACTACTTTTAGCAAGAATTTTTACTCCCTGTAAATTGAATCAACGAACATCATTCCAACGCATCAATCATAAATCACTAATCGTCAACATAAACATATCTAACCAATGACAAAACACAAGCTATTGCATCCGGATATCAAGCACAACAGGCTCTCATGTGAGGGTCCGTCATCGAGTACAAAATCAATCCTTAGAAGTCGACCATCAGCTTAAGCTTTTGATTGACTTTGATTTCCTAACATACAATGTGGCATTTTTCAACTTTTTTCAGCATAATTACATAAACCCTTCTTCTTTTAATTATTAATTTTCCTCTCTTTTTTTTTTCTGGAATAAGAAATTAAACTTTCTTTTGCAATTATAAATCCAATTGTTCAAATGAAAATCACAAAAACAACAAAAAAAATAAAATAAAATAAAATAATTAAAGAACTCACAAAAAAAGCAGGAAATTTCAGTGAATCACTAACAATTATCAGATTGTAGCAGAAAATGAAATTAGTAGAAAATGGAATTACCAAATGAGGTTGAATCAAATAAATTAAACGAAAATCCGAAAAAAAGTAAGGAAATTTGACAGTGATGCAAACTTTTAAATTAATGAATGTATGAATTTGCAGAAAATAATGATTTATGAGAAAACAACGGAGCAAAGTAGAAAAGAGTAGGTAACCTCTTGAAATTTCTTGAACAAAAACGCCATTTTTGCTCTGCAACTCACTCACTCTCTGGGGAGAAATACTAATTCACGTAATGCTTAGTACTCGTAGTTATTTTTATTTTTATTTTATTTTATTTTATTTTTTTTTTTTTTTTTTTCAGATTTCGGAGGGTTGTTCCACGCTCGCCTTTTGTTTCGGTTTTTATTTTACCACATGTGGTTTTTACAGGATCCAGGGTTAGTGTCAACATCTAAAAACTTATTATCATTTCACTTTTAGAGATATTTTGATACATCTACATTTTACATTTGAAATGTTTTGCAAATAACTCAATTTGATCAACTTTCAATTCTTCAAGCAAGTGAACAATAACTTGTTCGCTCTCTAGGAACTTTCTTATGTCCTTTTCAATCCTGATCAGCTGCCTAACATTTCTATTTTGCCCTTAGGGGCACAGTGTCAAATTTTTGGAAGTATTTTCCCCAGGACCTCGGAAACTACGAAAACTGTGAATACCTTTTTTTTTTTTTTTTTTACTTCGGAGGAAATTCCTAGGTTCCATCTTGATTTAGCTCTGATTTGTTATCACGTTTTCGGGGTTAACACAAACTCATCACAATCAGTTTTGGTATCTAAAAAATTTGTTATCATCCCTCTTTAAGAGATATTTCGGAAGAAGTGAACTGTAACTTTTTTACTCTCTCTGGACCTTTTTTATGACCTTTTCAATCGATTAACGGCCCAGCATTTATATTTTGACCTTAGGGACACCTTGTATAATTTTCGAAAGTATTTTTTTCGAGACCACGAAAACTACAAAAATTGTGGATTATAGCCTTTGCTTTTAGTCTCTGGAGGGCATCTTGTTTTTCCCAGTAAATTTACCATGTGTTCGTCACCATAGGACTCCCCAAGATCGATTTCAGCCTCTAATATTTGTTTCATCTCTCTTTCGGAGATATTTTGGGAGAAGTGAAGAATAACTTTTTTTTGTATTAGGACCTTCTTATGGTTTGGCCCCTATTGAGTTCCTAGCGTCCTTTTTGATCATAAAAGCAACGTGTAAAATTTTCGGATTTTTTTTTTTGAGGGACCTTGGAACGTACAAAAACTGTGACTTATAGTCTTCATTTTTTGTATTTCGAAGGACTCACTCAAGCTATGTCTTGTTGTCGCCCAAATTTTTTATCTCGTCTTCTTGGTGACCTCATGGCTCCCCACAATTGATTTGGAGTTTTTAAAACTTGTTAAAAACCTTCTTTGGAGATATTTCAGAAGAAGAACAAAATAGTCAGTTTTTCTCTTGGTACCTCCTTATGGACTATTGAACCTCAACAAGTTGTTCAAGGGGTTCCTTTGACCATATGTGCTCCATATAGAATTTTTGGTTATTTTTTATCCCAAAATTATAATAACTTTCATTTTCGGCTTCCAGAAGGTTGTTTTTGGCTCTGCCTTAATTTATTATTAATAATTTTTTTTTACCACGAGTTTTGTGTAACCACCTGACTCCCCGTAATCGATTTCAACCAATAGAAATATTTTACTGACCCTCTTTCACAGATTTTTCTAAAGAAGGGCACATTAGACCTTTTTCTTCTCTCAAGATCTTCTTGATGCCATTTAAATATTAATAAGTTGTCCAGTAGCCTTTTTTGACCATAAGGACACCGTGTAAATTTTTGACAAATTTTTTCCCAAGTTCATGAAACCTTTAAAAACTGCGAATTATATTTCATTACATTTCACAACAAAGATGTACTAATCATTTTTGTTCTCATAAGACCTACTTGTAGGATATAGCCTTTTAGACTTCAAAAGGTTTTTCAAGGTTTCTTTTGAAAGTAGAGGCACCGTGTAAAGTTTTTGACTGTTTGTTTGCTAAACCTCTAAACATTTAAAAATTGTGACTTTTAACCTTCATTTTTAGCTGACAATGAGTTGTCTTAAGAGTTATCTTGTTTATGTCCAACCTTTATCTTGTTTCTGCCCAATTCTTGGCAAATTGTTATATACACCCGGGTAAATTTCAGAATATACTCCCGTTAATATTCATTTGTCAATAAGTAATAGTCATTTTTCAGTGAGTAATATTCGTTTTTCACTAAGTAATATTTTTGAAAATATACTCTACGCTTATTCATTAAACTTTTCTTATCAAATACTTTTATACATCAAATTCATGTAAAATGATTAATATTTTTCTTTGAACTGATTAATATTTTTCTTTGAACTAGATTTTGGTAAGAGTAAATGAGCAATATTCATCTTCAACACCAATATCTGTTATTTTTTCAACAATAAATATTTATTTCCAATAGATAATATTCATGTAATATCATACATATATATGCTCAAAATTTTCAACTGGTAATATTCACCTTCTAATGTATAATATTCAGTTTTGAAAATGTAATATTCATTCCTTAATATACAATATTTTTATTTATTCATGAAAATATCGCTATTCACCAAACATCATAAATATTATAAGACACTTATTCTAACCAAATAAAGCCTACAAGTTATACTTGATAATAAAACCAAAGCCACTAGTAATGTACTTCATTGACTTTAAATGAATGAATAATTAATAAACCTTGATAATTGCTTGAAATCAAATTCTGGATAGCTTAAAATATTTTAAATAGTATATAGTAAATATTACATTTAATAAAATGAATATTACATATAGAAAAGTGAATATTACAGTGTAGAAGTCAGAGGAAGTATATTCCACAATATACTCTCGAATGTAGTATAACAATTCACAATTCTTTTCCCGCATGTTATTTTAGGTGAGCACAAAACTCTCTGCAATTGATTTTACTATAATAAGTTGTTATCAAAAGTCTTTAAAAGATATTTTGAAAGAAGAAAACACCCGACCTTCTTTAATCTCAACTATCCAAAAACCTATTTCGACCATGAAAGCATTATGTAAATTATTGATTATTTTTTTTCCAGGACCCCAAACCTCCGACTAGTGTTACTTGTATCAAAGAAAAAATATATAGAACACCATTTCACCAATAGCTACAAAATTGACTCAAACTTTTGTTGCTACGAAAGGATATACCTTGTAGTCATAGTAAGCGCAATGATTATGACGACTAAATCAGTTTATTACAGCACTCTAAGACATACATACAATACATCCTTTACCCTTTTTCCTAGTTCCTATATTCTTAAACGACAACCCCCTCACCCTTTCTCCCTTTTTCTAACCCCCCAATATAAGAAATTAAATTAAATCGTCCATCCTATCACTGTATGATTGAAGTACAAAGAATGACGAAAATTTTCCAAACAGAATTTATGGACCTATTTCTAAATTACAATGGCATACATTTTGCCCTCAAGGGGAGCTGCTATGGCTTTCTTGCCCTACTCCCCTGCACATCTAAATTTCTTTCAACATCATTTCCATATCATTGCTCATGAGGTTCGTGCAATCACTTAGTTTTTCATCATCATGGTGCTGTCCACACCCTCCTTGAAGAGTTTACGAATAGCCAGTTGATGTACTGAACTTTTTGCTGCTTTAGAAACCAAATGGTGACCTTTTCCGGCTTCCACCTTCTCCATACTGCTCATTCCACTTTCGCAACTCATTCATACTGGCTGCATCATAGGCAACTGAAGGTCCTACCTGCAATTCACAAGAGAAAAGTTGACAAAACTTAGCACAAAGGTTCTGAACAAGACAGTTCCACTTGACAAAGAAGACGTAAATGATTTTCCTCCTCTTCCCTAAATCATAAAGCATCAATCTTAAAGATTGTTATATTAATCAAATCTCAGGCCCATAATACGGAGTACGATACTGATAAATGATAATTAACAACCATGTGAACTGAGATAAATGTACTTCCAAAATGACACCAAAAAAACACCTCAAGACATACTCAACAGGTAAACTTGGCAAAGGTAAATACACCAAGTCAAATCAGAATTAACTCTTTAATACATAACTTTTAGTAAACAAGCTACAATCGTTTGTGCCATAGGTGAATTTTAGGGTTCTTCTAAAGCGCAGGGCCATAATTGGAAGGTAAACACAAGTTAAAATAGTCTTCCCAAAATTCGTTTGTGTTTATAAACTACTAACTTCTTACCTTGGATTTTGACTTAATAAAATCATCCAAACTAAGTGGCCGTAGTATAGCAGATGTATCCTTCTCATCAACCTGCTGGGACAAGCAAAAGCAAGCATTACAAACAGGCTGATGGAACACGTATAAAAATTTTACTGGTACAAAACTTCCATAATAGAACCACAAAATCCATCTTGCTTCTTCTTTCACAACATGATGAGTATTAATAACATCCAAAAATTCATACAACAAAAAGCTTGCACATTTAGGACATGGCCTAAAGCTTTTAACCTAATACCCATAATTGCTATATATAAAATATTTTACATTTAGAAGTCTATATTAAGTTTGATATAATTCAATAGCACAATCACATTACGAATACTACGGTAACCAACATATAAATAGAAGAAAAAAACAATTAATTTTGATTAAATGTTTAGCTATTTGTTCACGTGCCATTTACTTTTGCAAAATAGGGATCGTTTAAGATTTGAGTTATATCAGGAGTTCAAGTTTAGGCAATTCATATATTACTGTTAATCAACAGGAATGTTCAAGAATCTAATTGACTATCTTATTCCATTTTTTTTAATTAAGAATTGAATTAATGTTGAAGTAACTACTTCATATTTAGATTATTTAAATTTAAGTATTCTTGCAAGAAAGGTTGCAGAGACCTTTTCTCTTTGTGCAGAATGTGTTCACAAAAACACCAAATATATGCAATCATTGATTCTTTCCTTTGTACTTATTTTTGGGTCTTTTAGATCCATCAAAGAGCTTTAAGAAAGCTCAGGTTTCATTACTTAAACCAGTATTTTCAGCCATTACAATCACTATATAGCAATACCTTATTTTCTTCTTCCAAGAGTTCTTGAACAGGTCTATATGCTGCAGCAATGCAAAGATTCTGTGAAATAGAGAAATATTCTATTAGAAGCTCACAATATAACAAGTGATGCCACAGAAAATAAGTTTATGCAATAATAGGATACCTTTAAATCACTTCCAGAATAACCTTCTGTCACATTTGCTAGCTCATCGTATTGGAAATTTGGTTGTAGGTTTTCTTGGGCAAGAAATATTTTCAAAATTTTCATTCTGTTTTCTGCATCTGGCAAGTCTACATATACCCTATACAACAAAACAAACATATCATGATTTAAAAGCTCGTTTCTGTTGAGCATTTCATAAAAGACATTGAAAGACATACAAGAATAGAAGAGAAGAGAGAGAGAGAGAGAGAGAGAGAGGAGGGGGGGGGGGGGGGGGGAGTACAGCTGCCTAAACTGAAAAGGACCAAAATTAATTCATGAGCACGACATCTAACAAAATTCAAGCAGCTCGTCTAAAAAGGGAGTTAATGAATAACAAATAATCCAAATATTCATAATGCAAACAGTAAGATGTAAGAAAGGACACTAATGGACCAATGGGATATCATGTCACAAATATAGTGCAGGATTGTGGAGCAATTAATGAAAGATGAGAAGAAGAGCTGCAGAGGCAGAACCAGAGTAACGGCTACCATTATGGAAGTGTAATTTATCAATTCTCTCTTCCTTAAGCTTGCTCTTCTTGAGCAATTAATGAGAAAGATGAGGAAGCAGAGCTGCAGAGGGCAGAACCAGGAGTAATGGCTACATTACTGGAAGGTATTTATCAATTCTCTCTTCCTTAAGCCTTGCTCTTCTTGAGCGGATAGATGCCTCAGTTATACATTCTTTGACTAAATTTAGATACATATGCTTAAGAAGATGAAGAAAGGGCATGCCCTTTTTGAATAACAAATAAAGGAATGAGGTTGTGAAGAGTGGAATTAAGTGGTTAAACATGCGGTGCAACAAAATATAGAAAGGGAAAAGCAGTTACAAACAAGAATAAGATGATCCATTGCCCCCTCAGGATGATTAAGACATTTGTTTCGCAACAGACAAGGAGATTTAATGAAATTCAAAAGAAAATATAAATAAGAGTAAAACTGGAAACAGGTTTAAGTAAATGAATATTACTATTTAATTATCCATTTACACCTGAGTTGGCACTTTCAGACTATTGTTTGCTTCAGGATATTTAATAAATTATCTTCCTCAGCTTACATATTTCAGAATTTTTGAGCTTGTCATCAGATATTGGTTCAAAAATGTGGACAAACATTATGCCTTGGGGACACTATCGATACGAAAGTTTATCATGAAAAAGAGAAACAATCCAAGAAACTAAAGGTTGGTTACCAGAATGGTTATTGGGAGGCTTCCAGTACGACCAAGAGCAAAAATCTAAGCCCACTTTGGCGGATCCTATGTCCCTTGCGCTGCAGATTCAAACTGCTCTCGATTTTCTTGACAGGAAGTAGAATTTCATCCATAAGCATGCAGAAGTTTTTTATTTGAGAATGTATATTCTCTTGAACTTGCTTCTGCTGGTCAGCAAGGAAGCTTTGTTGGCCAAATCAATTATGTCCTCAATTTCTGCCTCATCAGCATCCCCCCAAACGATTATAACTGCAATAAAGAAAACATAAATGAGCAAATCACCAAAAATGTATAAGCTCTAATCCTCAACAAAAAGAAGAACGATGTTTAAACAAAAGACAATAAGGAGGTATCTAGACCTAAACTCCTCCTTCTCTGAACAAGCTCTTCTATAGGTAAGGTAGATATATCAGGTAATGCAAACTATGGCCGTATGTGCATGGAAAAAAAGAGAAGAAAGAAAAAACTATTGGTTTGAAAATTTATTGGGTTAAAAAAAGGAACGTGAATACAGTTAACTGAGGGAAAATACATTAGTAGAATTTCAAATGATAGCAGTATAGCATGAGTGCATGACAATCTCACATTTGCTTCTATGCACTCCCTACATTCCACAATACTCATGGCTTCATAAATGCTAGAGACAAAATTTTTAAACACTATAAACCTACTAGTAACAACTCTTGTATATCTAGTCTTGAGAAGCGGAATTTGAAGAGGTCACGATGTACACATTACAAAATTATGCCTAACCAGGTATGAACATGATAAAAGTCTTATGTTAGAAAACTTCCGAAAGTCAGTAGCAGGCAAGTCACAATATTAATTCAGTAAATTTAACATTTAAATGTGCCAGTCAGTTCTAATTCATAATAACTATTTACGGTGGAGCAATCATGAAAACAGTTGACATGACAAAAATTACATTACCGAATACAGCATGAGAAGCTCACATTGCGTCTAGCACTCAGTACTTGCCAGTTGCCAACAATACTCACTAACTTAATTTCTGTTAGATACTAACTTTCTATTCTTTATTTATGAAAAATTTGATAAAATGTCACACTCCAACACCAGTAACACACTTTTGTGAATTGGCCATAGTTAAACAGGTACTTGAGAGGTACACATGTACACAAACTATCACCGAGACAGAATTATGAGATGTCAATGTAGGACACAGTTTTGATATCCAAAGTCAGTAAAAGGCGATCAACTGTACGCAGTATCTCAGCTTTAAAAAAGCTACTGTGAGTTTATATTCATATAAAATGTCCTCTGTTATTATTTTTTAAACTACATCTCTGCTTGGCATGCATTCTAAATTATAAAGAATACGTTTAGAGGATGTAAACAAACGCGGCAAAAAAAATAACTTCAACATTAGAAACTGATAGTTCCCGAGGTGAAAATATGAACCCACAACAGTCGATTGGGGTGAAACTGTCATAAGAGGGATGAAAATAGTATTAGAAGGTCCCCAAAAAAAAAATAGTTTTTTCCTTCTTTCAAAACGGCGGTAAGAAAGATGATAACAGTTTTAGAGACGAAAACCGATCGTGGGTAATCTGTGGTGATCCAAAACAAGTGGTAAAAAAACAAGACGAAATGAAGCTAACCATCCTGAGGCTAACAAATGCTATTATTCACCATTTTTTGGGTTCAGGGACCGAAGAAAAAAAGTTGCCAAAATTATTAATGATGCCCGTATAGTAAAAATATGAACCCAGGCAATCGATTTAGGTGAAAACGGCCATAAGAGGAATGAAACAGTATTTAGAGGGTCCCGGAAAAAAAAAAAACAGTTTTTGCCTTCTTACGAAACGACCATAGAAAGGATGCTAACAAGTTTTTAGAGGCCGAAACCGATCCCTAAGGTCCACAGCAAGTTGTAAAAAAAACAAGACGAAAATAAGACAGAGCCTGGGACGTACCCTCTAGAGGACTAAACGAAGGCTATTATTCAAATTTTTGAGGTTCGGGTTCCCTAAAAAAAAGTTGCCAAAATTTTTACATAATGCCCGATTGTAAAAAGATACCCATAGCAGTCAATTTGAGGTGAAACGGTCATAAGAGGGATGAGAACAAGTTTTTAGAGGATTCCCAGAAGCTGTATTTGTCTTCTTCGGAACGACCGTAGAAGGGATGTAAACATATTTTTAGGGCTGAAACGATCCTGGGGAGTCCTGTTAGGTCCAGACGCAAGTGGTAAAAAAAAACAGGACGAAAAGAAGATGGGCCTAGTACGGACCCTCTATAGGCTTCAAATGTTCGCAATTATTCAACATTTTTTGAGTTTGTGGTCTAGAAAAACTTGCCAAAATTTTAAATGATGCTCGTATGGTAAAATTATGAATCTATATAGCTGTGCGAATTAGAGTGAAACGGTCATTAGAGGGATAAGAACAAGTATTTAGAGGGTACAAGAAATGATCATAAGAGGGATAATAACAAGTTTTTAGAGGCCAAAAACAATCGTGAGAAGTCCTGTAATAGTCAAGAGCAAGTTGTAAAAAAAAGGAAAAAAGAAGACAGAGGCCGAGACAGATCCTCCAAAGGCCTCAAACGACAGGCTATTTCACCATTATTTGACATTTCAAGTCTCAAAAGAAATTGCCAAAATTTTTACATGATGCCCGTATGTTAAAAATATGAAACCAGAGTAACGATAGAGGTGAAACAACTATAAGAGGGATGAACAAGTTTTAAAGGGTCCCAAAAAAGCTGTTGTGCCTTCTTCCAAAACGATAATAAGAGGGATGATAACAAGTGTTAGAGGCTGCAACCGATAATTGGGAATCCTGTGGTAGTCTAATGAAGTGGTAAAAAAAAGGACAAAATAAAACGAAGCTTGAGACGGACTTTCTAGTGGAGGACTGAAAGTCTAAAACAAAGGCTATTATTCACGTGTTTTGAGAATCTGGGGTCATGGAAAAAAGGTTGCCAAAAGTTTTACATGATGCCCGTATGGTAAAAATATGAACCCACAACGGTCGATTTGGGTGTGTACGACCATAAGAAGGAAAGAACAAGTTTTTCCAGGTCACGAATAGAGTTGTTTTGCCTTCTCCAAAACGGTGATAGGAGGAATAATAACAAGTTCTTAGAGGCCGAAACCGATCGTGTGAAGTCTTGTGTTTGGTCTAGTGCAAGTGGTAAAAAAACAGGATGAAAAGAAGACAGAACCCAAGATGGACCCCGCAGCATGAAACCAAGGCTATTATTCACTGTTTTTTGAGGTTTCGGATCCCGAAAAAAAAAAAAAAGTTGCGAAATTTTTTACAAGAAACCCGTAAGGTAAAAATATGAACCCATAGCGTTGTTTCGGGGAGAAACAACCATGAGAGAGATGAGACAAGTTTTTAGAGGGTCCCAAAAAAAGTTGTTTTTGCCTCATCCGAAACGCGATAAGAGAAATGATAACAGTTTTTAGAGGCCAAAACCGATTGTGGGGAGTATTGTGGTGGTCTAGAGCAAGTGCTAAAATAATAGGATGAAAAGAAGATGGAGCCCGGGACGACCCTCTAGGGCTTCAAATGAAAGCTATTATCCACCATTTTTTAGGTTCAACAATCTAGAAAAAAAAGTTGCCAAAATTTTACATAATGCCCGTATAGTAAATATATAAAACCAAAGGTTGATTTGGGGTGAAAAGACCATAAGAAGGATGGGAACAACATTTTAGAATGTCTCGGAAAAAGTTGTTTTTGCCTTCTTCGAAAAGCCATAAGAGGGATGTAACAAATTTTAAGAGGCTGAAAATAATTATGAGGAGTTTTTGTGGTGGTCCAAAGCAAGTGGTAAAAAGAGGACAAAATAAGAAAGAACCGAGACAGACCCTCCAAGGGCCTCAAATGAAAGCTATACTCACCATTTTTGAGATTCCGGGGTCCTTGAAAAAAAGTTGCCAAAATTTTACATGATGTTAGATGGGAAAAAAATGAACCCACAACAGTCGATTTGGGGTAAAAACGACCATAAGAGGGATGAGAGAGATTTTAGGTCTCGAAAAAAGTTGTTTTGCCCTTTCTGAAACGTTGATAGAGGGATGATAACAAGTTTTTAAGGGCTGAAACCAATAGTGGGGAGTCTTGTGGTGGTCCAGAGCAGTAGAGAAAAAAAAAACATGATGAAAGAAGACGAAGTCTAGGACGAACCCTGTGGAGGCGCCCGAAATGAAGGCTATTTTTACTTTTTTCTGAGGTTTAAGAAAAAAATTTGCTAAAATTTTACACGATGCCCATATGGTAAAAATATGAACTCAAAGCAGTATGATTTGGTTGAGAATAAGTTTTAGAGAGGCCAAGAAAAAGTTGTTTTGCCTTCTTCTAAAACGGCGATAAGAGGGATGATAAAAAGTTTTTAGAGGTTGAAACCGATAGTGGGGAGTCTGTGGTGGTCCAAAGTAGTGGTAAAGAAACAAGACGAAAAAAGAAAGAGACCAGGACAGACCTCACGAGGCCCTGCATTAAAAGAACATTCAAAATCACATCTTTGACACTTGCGCTCAAACTCTTGGAAAAGGGAGAAAAATGTTATATGAACAAAAGGCTCAACTCAGAAGAGGTGGGAACAAGTCATGTGTATAAATTTCAAACCCCAAATAGGCCATTCATAAATAGGCAAATATGATAGATCATATCAAAGTAACTGTGTTTAATATTGTCCATAAAAAAATAAACTGTCACTTTTGGTGAAACATTCATGGGATTTGAATTTAATTTCCTACGCAATACACAAACTCCAAACAATTCCATAGTACGGAGATGAACTGCCAAATTGAAAGAGTTGACACCGATCTACATTTAGACTTGTGACGTAAATCGTAAAGTTTTGGGGGTTAAGTGGTGAAACTGTGAATACAGTTCTGAAAGAAAAATTCGTTAGTTATATTCATATGATCCCCATATATGCATGAGAAACTCATGACTTTGTCTATGACTTACTATTTGCCAACAGTACTCATTGGTATCTTTTCTAGTTACAAATTATTACAATTATACGCCATTCCAGTTCACCACAACTATCTCCCAGCCAGGTATGATAGGCAAAAGTCTATGTTAAAACACTAAGTTAGTTCCAAAAGCCAGTAGCAGGCTGGTCACAATTGCATGTCAGTGAATTTTAACATTGAAAAGCTCATGGAAGTTCTTAATCAAGGAAAAAAAAAAAAGAAAAAAAAACTTCATCCGTATTTTAACTACATCTTCATATAGTAAAATAGACTACCTTAACAAGTGAAGACATTACACTATGTCAAGTTCCTGTATTTCAAGAATTCCTCATTGTTTCTAAAGGCACTAGACTGTACCATCTTAATTCTTTAATACTTTTGTGCAAGTTCAATTTTCAGGGATTGTACAATAAAGGGGTATGTGCAAGCAAGGTTTTTTCCAGAACTTTTACAGTACATTACCTAAGATGCAATTGAGGATTAATTATGGCTAATCATGCTTTAAACAAATTAAGCAGGTTTCAGTTAGTCACTCTTGGAGCTCACTTTGATTTTAACATTGCTTTGTCCACACCACTTCCCTCGACCTCGACTAAAGAAAGTCTATCAAAAAGGTAACTATTGCCTTCAGGATCAGCATATGCCACAAAAGAATCAATATTCCCTATTCCACAAACGGACATATATTTGAAGACCATAGAAAGCCACAAAATGTAACAACATGAAACAAGTCAATAGGTTCCATAATACATTGTCAAATTGTAGAAAGAACAGAAATTTAGAGCCAAGATAGCAATTCCATCTAGCACGGTTGCGAAATACAAATGATATCAGAAATTCAAACTTGTATAAGAAAGAGACGATTTATATCAGCTTCGAATTGGAGACGCCTTGGATCTTAGCAAATGTACTACTTTTAGCAAGAATTTTACCCTGTAAATTGAATCAACGCATCATTCCAACCTCAATCATAAATCACTAATCGTCAACATAAACATATCTAACCAATGACCAACACAAGCTATTGCATCGGATATCAAGCACACAGGCTCTCATGTGAGGGTCCGTCATCGAGTACAAAATCAATCCTTAGAAGTCGACCATCATGCTTAAGCTTTTTATTGAATTTGATTTCCGAACATACAATGTGGCATTTTTCACTTTTTCAGCATAATTACATAAACCTTCTTCTTTTAATTATTAATTTTCCTCTCTTTTTTTTTCTGGAATAAGAAATAAACTTTCTTTGCAATTATAAATCCAATTGTTCAAATGAAAATCACAAAAACAAAAAAAAAAAAAAAAAATAAAATAAATAATTAAAGAACTCCACAAAAAAGCAGGAAATTTCAGTGAATCACTAACAATTATCGATTGTAGCAGAAATGAAATTAGTAGAAAATGAATACCAAATGAGGTTGAATCAAATAAATTAAACGAAAATCCGAAAAAAAGTAAGGAAATTTGACAGTGATGCAAACTTTTAAATTAATGAATGTAGAATTTGCAGAAAATAATGATTTATGAGAAAACAACGGAGCAAAGTGAAAAGAGTAGGTAACCTCTTGAAATTCTTGAACAAAAACGCCATTTTTGCTCTGCAACTCACTCACTCTCTGGGGAGAAATACTAATTCACGTAATGCTTAGTACTCGTAGTTATTTTATTTTATTTTTATTTTTATTTTATTTTATTTTTTTATTTATTTATTTTTTTTTTTTCAGATTTCGGAGGGTTGTTCCACGCTCGCCTTTGTTCGGTTTTTATTTTACCACGTGGTTTTTATAGGATCCAGGGTTAGTGTCAACATCTAAAAACTTATTAATTCACTTTAGAGATATTTGATACATCTACATTTTACATTTGAAATGTTTTGCAAATAACTCAATTTGATCAACTTTCAATTCTCAAGCAAGTGAACAATAAACTTGTTCGCTCTCTAGGACTCTTCTTATGTCCTTTTCAATCCGATCAGCTGCCTAACATTTTATTTTGCCCTTAGGGGCACAGTGTCAAATTTTTGGAAGTATTTTCCCCGGGACCCGGAAACTACGAAAACTGTGAATACCTTTTTTTTTTTTTTTACTCGAGGAAATTCCTAGGTTCCATCTTGATTTAGCTCTGATTTGTTATCACGTTTCGGGGTTAACACAAACTCATCACAATCAGTTTTGGTATCTAAAAAATTTGTTATCTCCCTCTTTAAGAGATATTTCGGAAGAAGTGAACTATAACTTTTTTACTCTCCCTGGACCTTTTTTATGACCTTTTCAATCGATTAACTGCCCAGCATTTATATTTTTGACCTTAGGGACACCTTGTATAATTTTCGAAAGTATTTTTTTCGAGACCACGAAAACTACAAAATTGTGGATTATAGCCTTTGCTTTTAGTTCTGGAGGGCATTGTTTTCCCAGTAAATTTACCATGTGTTCGTCACCATAGGACTCCCCAAGATCGATTTCAGCCTCTAATATTTGTTTTCATCTCTCTTTCGGAGATATTTTGGGAGAAGTGAAGAATAACTTTTTTTTGTATTAGGACCTTTTATGGTTTGGCCCCTATTGAGTTCCTAGCGTCCTTTTGATCATAAAAGCAACGTGTAAAATTTTGGATTTTTTTTTTGAGGGTCCTTGGAACCTACAAAAACTATGACTTAAGTCTTCATTTTTTGTATTTCGGAGGACTCACTCAAGCTATGTCTTGTTGTCGCCCAAATTTTTATCTCGTCTTTTGGTGAACTATGGCTCCCCCCAATTGATTGGAGTTTTTAAAACTTGTTAAAACCTTCTTTGGAGATATTTCAGAAGAAGAACAAAATAGTCAGTTTTTCCTTGGGCCTCCTTATGGACTATTGAACCTCAACAAGTTGTTCAAGGGGTTCCTTGACCATATGTGCTCCATATAGAATTTGGGTATCTTTTATCCCAAAATTATAATAACTTTCATTTTCGGCTTCCAGAAGGTTGTTTTGGCTCTGCCTTAATTATATTAATAATTTTTTTTTTACCACGAGTTTTGTGTAACCACCTGACTCTCGTAATCGATTTCAACCAATAGAAATATTTTACTAACCCTCTTTCACAGATTTTTCTAAAGAAGGGCACATTAGACCTTTTCTTCTCTCAAGATCTTCTGATGCCATTTAAATATTAATAAGTTGTCCAGTAGCCTTTTTGACCATAAGGACACCGTGTAAATTTTTGACCAATTTTTTCCCAAGTTCATGAAACCTTAAAAACTGCGGAATATTTTCATTACATTTCACAACAAAGATGTACTAATCATTTTGTTCTCATAAGACCTACTTGTAGGATATAGCCTTTTAGACTTCAAAAGGTTTTTCAAGGTTTTTTTGAAAGTAGAGGCACCTGTAAAGTTTTTGACTGTTTGTTTGCTAAACCTCTAAACATTTAAAAATTGTGTTTAACCTTCATTTTTAGCTGACATGAGTTGTCTTAAGAGTTATCTTGTTTATGTCCAAACTTTATCTGTTCTGCCCAATCTTGGCAAATTGTTATATACACCGGGTAAATTTCAGAAATTACTCCCGTTAATATTCATTGTCCAAGTAATAGTCATTTTCAGTGAGTAATATTCGTTTTTCACTAAGTAATATTTTTGAAAATATACTCTACGCTTATTCATTAAACTTTTCTTATCAATACTTTATACATCAAATATGTAAAATGATTAATATTTTTCTTTGAACTGTTATATTTTTCTTGAACTAGATTTTGGTAAGAGTAAATGAGCAATATTCATCTTCAACACCAATATCTGTTATTTTCAACAATAATATTTATTTCCAATAGATAATATTCATGTAATATCATACATATATATGCTCAAAATTTTCAACTGGTAATATTCACCTTCTAATGTTAATATTCAGTTTTGAAATGTAATATTTTCCTTAATATACAATATTTTTATTATTCATGAAAATTCGCTATTCACCAAACATCATAAATATTATAAGACACTTATTCTAACCATAAAATAAAGCCTACAAGTTAACTGATAATAAAACCAAAGCCACTAGTAATGTACTTCATTGACTTTAAATGAATGAATATATAATAAACCTTGATAATTGCTTGAAATCAAATTCTGGATAGCTTAAAATATTTTAAATAGTATATAGTAAATATTACATTTAATAAAATGAATATTACATATAGAAAAGTGAATATTACAGTGTAGAAGTCAGAGGAAGTATATTCCACAATATACTCTCGATGTGAGTATAAACATTCACAATTCTTTCCCGCATGTTATTTTAGGTGAGCACAAAACTCTCTGCAATTGATTTTACTATAATAAGTGTTATCAAAAGTCTTTAAAAGATATTTTGAAAGAAGAATACACCCGACCTTCTTTAATCTCAACTATCCAAAAACTATTTCGACATGAAAGCATTATGTAAATTATTGATTATTTTTTTTCCAGGACCCCAAACCTCCGACTAGTGTTACTTGTGATCAAAGAAAAATATATAGAACACCATTTCACCAATAGCTACAAAATTGATCAAACTTTTGTTGCTACGAAAGGATATACCTTGTAGTCATAGTAAGCGCAATGATTATGAAGACTAAATCAGTTTATTACAGCACTCTAGACATACATACAATACATCCTTTACCCTTTTTCCTAGTTCCTATTCTTAAACGACAACCCCCTCACCCTTTCTCCCTTTTTCTAACCCCAATATAAGAAAGTAAATAAATCGTCCATCATCACCGTATGATTGAAGTACAAAAGATGACGAAAATTTCCAAACAGAATTATGGACTATTTCTAAATTACAATGGCATACATTTTGCCCTCAAGGGGAGCTGCTATGGCTTTGCCTACTCCCCTGCACATCTAAATTTCTTTCAACATCATTTCCATATCATTTCATGAGGTTCGTGCAATCACTTAGTTTTTCATCATCATGGTGCTGTCCACACCCCCTTGAAGAGTTACGAATAGCCAGTTGATGTAATGACTTTTTGCTGCTTTAGAAAACAAATGGTGACCTTTTCCGGCTTACCTTCTCCATACTGCTATTCCCTTTCGCAACTCATTCATACTGGCTGCATCATAGGCAACTGAAGGTCCTACCGCAATTCACAAGAGAAAAGTTGACAAAACTTAGCAAAGGTTCTGAACAAACGTCCACTTGACAAGAGAGTACTGATTTTCCTCCTCTTCCCTCATAGCATCAATCTTAAAGATTGTTTATTAATCAAATCTCAGGCCCAATACGGAGTACGATACTGTTGTTTACACCCTGTGATGAGATATGTACTTCCAAATGCCCACCAAAAAAACACCTCAAGCATCTCAACAGGTAAACTTGGCAAAGGTAAATACCCCAAGTCAATCGATTAACTCTTAATACATAATTTTAGTAAACAAGCTACAATCTGTTGTGCCATAGGTGAATTTGGGTTCTTCTAAAGCGCCGGGCCATAATTGGAAGGTAAACACAAGTTAAATAGTCTTCCCAAAATTCGTTTGTGTTATAAAACTACTCTTCTTCCTTGGATTTTGATTTCATCCAACCACTGTGGCCGTAGTATAGCGTGCCTTACTTCACACCGCTGGGGCAAGCAAAAGCAGCATTACACACGGCTGATGGACCGTAAAATTTACTGGTACAACTTCCCATGACCACACCACTCCTCTTGCTTCTTCTTTCACCATGTGAGTTAATACATCCCCATTCATACAACAAAAAGCTGCACTTAGGACATGGCCTAAGCTTTTAACCTAATACCCATATTGCTATATATAAATATTTACATTTGAGTCTATATGTTTGTATATTCATGCACATCACATTACGAATACTACGGTAACCAACATATAATAGAAGAAAAACAATTAATTTTGATTAAATGTTTAGCTATTTGTTCACGTGCCATTTACTTTGCAAAATAGGGATCGTTTAAGATTTGAGTTATATCAGGAGTCAAGTTTAGGCAATTCAATATTACTGTTAATCAACAGGAATGTTCAAGAATCTAATGACTATCTTATTCCATTTTTTTAATAAGAATTGAATTAATGTTGAAGTAACTTACTTCATATTTAGATATTTAAATTTAAGTATTCTTGAAGAAAGGTTGCAGAGACCTTTTCTCTTGTGCAGATGTGTTACAAAAACACCAAATAAGCAATCATTGATTCTTTCCTTGTACTATTTTGGGTCTTTTAGATCCATCAAAGAGCTTAAGAAAGCTCAGGTCATTACAAACAAATCAGCCAGGAAAAGCACGAGAGAGACAAGAAAGGAGGGGCGGAGGCAAACCTTCCTCCTTTCCATTCTGTTCTTTTCTTTTGTCTTATGTCTTGCTTCTTATTTTTTCCCCCCCCCCCCCCCCCCCCCTCCCTTCCTTTATAGCCCCTCTCCTCTTCCGTTCCATATCTCCTCTCTCCCTTACTTCTCTTCATTTCTTTCTTTCTCTCCCTTCCTTTACTACTTGTTGACTAAGTCCTGCTACTCCCCTTTTCTTATTCATCCCATTTATCCAACCTTCTCTCCCTATAACACCCCCTGGTAACCCCCTCTCATTTGCGCTCCCTTTCTCCCCTCTCGTACTCCTCCCCCTTACCCTCTTCTCCCCCTCTATTCTCTTTCCCCTGCCTTGACAGCCCTTCTTCTCGTTTTTCTCCCTATCCTCTTATTAATTGCTGCTTTTCGACTTTGTTACCTCTTGCCTCATCTTTTTTTTTCGTCGTTTCACTTCCCCTATCTTTTTTCACCGTCATCTATTCTCTCATTTGGTCGTCCCCCCTCCCCTTCATCCCCCTCCTCTCCTCCTCCTTGTTTTCGCATCTGATCCTTTTCTTTTTTTTTTGCCTCCCTCGCTTCCTTCATATTTATCCTATTTTTCTTATTATCCCCTTTACTCTCCTTCCCCTATCCAATCATATTTTCTTCTGCAAGAGTTCTTGAACAGGTCTATATGCTGCAGCAATGCAAAGATTCTGTAAATAGAGAAATATTCTATTAGAAGCTCACAAATAACAAGTGATGCCACAGAAAATAGTTTATGCAATAATAGGATACCTTTAAATCACTTCCGAATAACCTTCTGTCACATTTGCTAGCTCATCGTATTGGAAATTTGGTGTGTAGGTTTCTTGGGCAAGAAATATTTTCAAATTTTCATTCTGTTTTCTGCATCTGGCAAGTCTACATATACCTATACAACAAAACAAACATATCATGATTTAAAAGCTCGTTTCTGTTGAGCATTTCATAAAAGACATTGAAAGACATACAGATAATAGAAGAGAAGAGA
>PYUH01000490.1:721879-748771 GCA_016808085.1 Suaeda aralocaspica
GGGGGGGGGGGGGGGGGGGGGGGTGTATGTTATTGAATGAAAAATGAACTAAAATGATTGACTTATGTACTCCACTAATTCCAATGTGGGGTGCTTATTTATGTCTTTTAAAAGCACATAATTGAGTTATTTGGATAACAGCAAAGAAACTGACTATGAAATGAACTGGCTAATGAGTAGGGTGGAAAATGAGATCTAATTTCTTATGAGTGGCTTAATACCAGTGTCAGAAGACACGTGAGTTATTAACGGAGAGGTAGCACAATAAATAAAGGAAATTAAAGAGGAAAGAGGAAAAGGTTTGACCACAAAATACTGTAGACAATTTTAGATGTTCATTTAGTGTTATTGGACATACCATGAAACTTTGGGAACGAGTTATTGAATCGAGGTAGAAAAGGTTTGTGCAAATTTCGGAGAATCAATTTGGTTTTATGCCAGGAAGGTCAACTATGGAGGCAATCTATCTCATGAAGCAGCTTCCGGAGCACGACAGGGATGAGAAGAAAAACCTACATATGGCTTTTATTGATCTGGAGAAGGCATATGATAAGCTACCGAGGGAGGTGGGCTCTTACTAGGAAAGGTATCTCAAAGAAATATATTGGTATCTTTAAAGACATATATGAGGGGGATAACACGAGTTTACGAACTAGTATAGGGAAAACAGAGTAGTTCCCTATTGGTGTACATCAAGGTTCTACACTTAGCCCTTTTCCTTTTGCCATAATTATGGACGAATTGACAAGTTCAATTCAATATGGTATCCCTTGGTGCATGTCGTTTGCGGATAATATTGTGTTGGTCGATGAATCGAAAGAAGCATTGGAAAGCGGCAAAGAACATTAGAATCACGGGGTTCTAAGTTGAGTAGAAGTAAGACGGAATATATGGAGTGTGCATTTGGTGGGACAAGGAACCGGACGACAAGCTCAATTAGTTTGGATGAAAAGAGTGTCCAATGTTCAGATTTCTTAGGGTATTTAGAATCCATTATCCAAAACGATGGTGAGTTGGACAGAGATGTGGACCACGGGATCAAATCGGGTTGGTTGAAGTGGAAGGGAGCTTCTGATTTTTTATGTGATCAGGGTATGCCCAATAAATTGAAGGAAAAGTTTTACCACACAACCATTAACCAGATTGATTTACGGGACCGAATGTTGGGCATTGAAGCATCGAATGTTGGGCATTGAAGTACCGAATGTTGGGCATTGAAGCACCGAATGTTGGGCATTGAAGCACTGCCACCCCCATAAGATAAGTGTGGCAGAGGTGCGAATGCTACATTGGATGTGTGGGCATACAAGAAAAGACAAAATATGGAGACCGAATAACGCTCCAGTAAATAGGTTGGAACGGCGGCAACAAGAGGGAAGGAGGAGAGGTAGAGGAAGACCAAAGCAAACTTGGATGAGGGTTGTTGGTGGAGATTTATGAGGGTGTTGGGGCTTGAAAACACTTGGTGTCAAATAGGGAAGATTGGAAGAAGAGGATTTGTCCTAATGACTTTTGCGACTCATTGATTAATGTCTAGCCAACTCCAAATCAATTTGGGACCAAGGCTTCGTTGTTGTTGTATTTAGTGTTATTGGAGATATGAGGGTGTTGAGGCTTGAAGAAAATATAGTGTCAAACAGGGAAGATTGGAGGAAGAAGAATTCTCCGGATGAAATTTGCGACTCCCCATATTGATTCATGTTTAACCGACCCTAAATTAATTTGGGACTAAGACTTTGTTGTTTTTGTTTATTTGTTATTTGGAAGAGACTACACGCTAAAGCTTCTTGCATGCATGATACAATGTTAGTCTTTCATCGTTACGTTTTGGTTTGGGTAAACTCTAACCTAAAAACTCCACCAATAGGAGCAATTCGGTATAAATAATATTGACTCCTCAGACTTTGGTAACTTCAACTCCATTCATAACAACCTTTTAATTTATTCAGCTAACACTTATTATGTCAAACTTTGAATCGAACAAATCCATCGACACAAATAGTTAATGGAAGAAAATTGAGTTATTTAGGTCTTGGGGGATTAACAGGGGCGAAACATAAAGAATTTGCAACCTGAACACAGAAAATAAGAGGGGTACCTTTTGGTGTTTAGTTATAATATTAGGCGTTCTTGTACTAGATATATTTC
Source organism: Suaeda aralocaspica (assembly GCA_016808085.1). NCBI lineage: Eukaryota > Viridiplantae > Streptophyta > Magnoliopsida > Caryophyllales > Amaranthaceae > Suaeda > Suaeda aralocaspica. The sequence goes on from PYUH01000490.1 coordinate 724,028, forward strand.
AATCATTAACTTCAACGTGAGTTTTGTGCAAAAACTCTAATAAAGAAAGTAACTAAACTTTCAAGATAATAACAGTATTGCAGCAAGTTCTCCGACACATTGAAAACTTGCAACTTGAGTAAAGAGAATAAAGAGGGGTATCTTGGGTGACAAGGAAACAGCCAGGTAATGAGCATAAATATGGTCTAACCTTCGTGGCAAACGGCGGATGACAGCATCATCAAGGTCAAATGGACGATTTGTTGCACCAAGAATGAGGATTCTTTGGCTATCCTTTGTCCTCAAGCCATCCCAAGCTGCCATGAATTCATTTCGCATTCTTCTAGTTGCTTCATGTTCAAAGGCACCACCACGAGCACCAAGCAAACTGTCCACCTAGAAGAAAAAAGATTGAATCCTTCATTAGTAGAAAGAACACAGTTCATATGTAAGCTGCAAGCAGCCTACAAGATCATCATTTGAGTAGCTAATCAGAGGGAAAATAAGATTGCATACACATGTTTTCATTCAAACTACAAAATTTGAGGAAAAAAAACATCTGAATGACAAAAACTATCGCACAATTGCACATGCATACAAGATTCAACAATTAATTTATTCTTTTTGGCTACTCTACCCTTAACGACAATAATACCACAACAATAAATAACTTTTAATATGCACTAAAGACAACAATACCACAACAATTAATTTTTTTGGCTACACTACCCTTAACATTACACCTTAAAAGGTCCTTTCCATGAATCAGCATACTTTAATGAAAAAATGTCTACCTAAAATCTACTGCACAGGTTTACAGTCCTACACACTTACACAGCAATAATGTATAATGAAGTTTACCTCATCAACAAATATAATGGCTGGTGCCAGCTTACTAGCAAAGGAAAAAAGAGCTTTAGTAAGCTTTTCAGCATCTCCAAACCACTACCATCAAATAAAAAATAAAAAAGGTTAGTTCAGCTAACAGAACTAGCACTTGTAAAATAATGCAGAAACGGAATTATTTGAAATGCTAATAGAAGCAAAAAACATCCATGTATAAAAAAGACTAATTATTTTAAAATATAGAAGTCAAGACAGAAAATTTTGTTGTTTCTACCTTTGACGTTAGAGTTGAACCAGTAATGCTAATGAAATTTGCACCTGCCTCAGTTGCAAGTGCTTTTGCAAGAAGAGTTTTACCAGTTCCTGGAGGCCCAAACAGCAAAATTCCCTTGCAAGGCTGAAAAGAGATTCAAATAACATTGTTATTTCATATTGGGCCCATCAGAACAAGGCTCAATGACAGTTTGACACAAGTCATACCCTCAGCAAATTTCCACGAGTAAAAAGCTCTGGCCTTCTCATGGGAAGAATAACCAGTTCATTCAGTGCTTTCTTCACATCTTCAAGAGCACCAATATCATCAAATTTGACACCAACTTCGCCAGGAGGAACTACCGCCGAAACAAAATTACTCTCATACTCATCCTTGGCAAGGTTCTGTCAAACATAATGATCGAAATATATGAAGCAACCAGCTCGAAATAACAGTGAATTTCATTAAATCATATGTTAAACAATTACATACCTTTAAGTTTTGTGAAGGCTTTTTCGTAAGTGCTTCCTGATCCTTCAATCTTAAAATCGCAACCTCCAAGCTACATCCAAAGCACCAAATAAAACAGCCAAAAAAAAGAAAAAAAAAGTAAGCAATAAAAGTAATTAGAAATTTGTTGCAGTACAAGTTAGAATGGTACGCTTTGAGCACATAAACAGCACACTACATACCTTTCACGCGGTAAATTGAGTCTTTCCCCCTTGATAGAAGGAAGTAGGCATGATGCTAAGTAATGGTTCTTGGCCCAGCCCACAACCTTTTCAGCCTCTGTGAATAAAGTCCAAGAGTTGAGTCGATGAAAACAGGACAAAGAATATAGACAAGAAACATAAAGGCAGCATGATAAAATAAGAAAAGAATGCAGACACAAAATTCAAAAAGGGTACAAAGTAAAAAAGGTATCCATAACAAAGATGTTGAACTTCTCAAATTTCACATTGGCATGCGACTGTAAAGTATACATCAAAAATATTAATGTAATCGAAAAACTCCATTCCCCCATGCGACGTATTCCTATCCTCTCCTATCACTCTATATTTACACCGCAAGTCGCCAACTACCAGTGAGGACAGATCTTGCTCTGCCCTCCTCTGTTCAGAGAATCACCCTAACCTTAATGAAAAAGCATGAGAAGAAGAAAAGAGTTTAGTTACTTTCCACCCCAATGAACCTCACGCTGCAGCAATTCCTGATATTTTCTTCCAGATAGTGGTTTCATCTCTATTCCTGGTTGTCAACTCATAATTGCACACTTCCTAAAAGTTTTCAGATTTTGCTCCTGCCCTTGAGTATCAGTTCCTAAATAATAACAAACCTATTACGTAGTACATCATACCAAGAGTTCTTGAGAGCTCAACATTACAGTTGAAGATTTCGGAAACAAGGAGCGGTGCGTCACTCACACAAATAGACAAGCTATTATTTTATACCTCCCAGATAATGCTCAGTTTGTTGCAACCTACCCAAGACAAGGACACAACTGCAATACCACCAATACCAGTAAAGAGTGCATGTGAAGCAACTGGTAGCTTTTCAGATGCATCTCTAATTCCCGCTAAAATCAAACTTGAGACTTCCAGACTTTCCCGGATTTAAGCAAACCATCTACAAGGGGGTCATTCCGCTACCTTCCTCTCTTCCCTAGATGCCTTTGCAAAAACATGATATTGTATGCATTATAGGCTCACACCCTTTACTTATCATCTATCTAAAAACTACTGTTGCCTCAACTAACTTCTTAGATATCAGATATCCCTTAATCAAGGCATGGTACATGCTTATATCTGGTTTTCTGATATTTTCCATCATCAACCATGCCTCTTGAACTCGATTGATGGACACGAGCCCATATATTATTGAAGCAAATGTTACATTATCTATTTGCATTTTATCTCTGTTGCATTTCTTCAAACACTACTTTAGCCTGATAAAGTTTTCCTCTTTTACACATTCATTAAAAAACAATAATATAAGTAGAAAGTCCAACTTGCTTCATCCTTCTTACCTTCATTGTTTGAAAAGGTCTTGGTACTTGATCAAACTGATTATCCATGAAAAACCTCGTTATCACTGTATTTACAGCCTCCATACCTTAAATCCACAATCAAATTCCACAGTTTTGAAGCCTCTACTATGGCCCTGTTCTTTAGAGCTGAACTGAAGTGAAGTGTACAGAAATATCACTGAAATGGGCTGACCTTAACCTAACTGAAATGAAAATAAGCCCAAAAGAACATGGCCTACATTTCCAACATCACAAAACCCATAATTTAGGTGCTTATAAGTAACCTGATTTGTCTCCAACATCCAAACCTTCAACTCCTACAACATACTTGGCTTCCTCAACTAGCTTTTCCTTACAAAGGGCCACAATAGCCTTGTTTAAAGAATCCAAATCATCAACATACTAATGAGAATTCATCAACTGAAAATATCAAAAACCATTCTCAACTCCCAAGCAGCATTCAATGTGCTCAAAGCAATTCCAAAACATCTTATCATTGGACATTTTTTCTTAGCCAATTTGTCTAATAATTCCCAAAATAGATCTACGTTTCAAGCCTTGCCTATCATCAAGCATTTTATTAAAGGTAACAGGGGTGTGGGTAAACTCAGGATAGGTCATAAAAGGAGGAACTCATTGCATTCTTGGAGGAAAAATACATGGTTAAGGCCAAATTGTGTTTTTATAAGGTGCGTTTGGAGCTTAGAATTTGATGCATCTTGTAGCTGGTAGAGGATTTGTGCAGACCCGAAGAAGATGGTACAGTCAGTAGATAAGAGTCAATAGGTTGCTGGGCAAAGGATCAAGGGAATGGAAGAGAAAGCAATTGGTGGGGGTAGTGTTGTAGTGTGTGAATTTGTATTAGGAGGTCGATTAACAGACTTGTAATTGTGATTCCTCAACAACTTAACTGGCCTGAATAAAAGAGCAAATGGACAAAAATGTCCATCATAATGGTCCCTTGCCAAAAAAGAATACTTTTTACTTCATTCAATTTCCAACACCATTCTAAATCCAATATTCCCGTTACTTATTTGTCAAAAACTGATTGACAATTATAAATCAACACCACACATACCAAAAGGGCACTTGTGGCATAAATAATGACCAAGAGGACATTGTGGAAGGAAGTTTCCCAAACTTGGTGAAAAAAATCAAACTAGACATTATGCTGAGACAGTAGAATTTAGAAAAGACTGATCAAAAGGACTTCCCATATTTTTCTTTTCTTAATAAATCCAATTAGTATTGATGATTATATCATCTTGTAATAAATTTTATCAATTGACAGCATAAAATCACATTTAGCCTCAACACACGAAATGTTTAACGAAATTTTTTTGAATAAGCTCCATGAAATGAGTGAAAAACCACCTAACTATATTTTAATGTATTACAGCCCAACTAAAGTAAACAAGGAAGGCATAGCATCATTAAAATGCAGAGACAAGCACTAATATTGCCTAATTAATCCTTGGGCACTTACTTCGCCTTGTCAGCACCACGCCATCAGTGCCAACCTGCAATAACTCCAAACAAGACAGCTCATTCTCCTCAAGAACCTGCAGCATATGATAGGAATGTTAAATTCATTAAAATACATAAAGTTAACTACTTTTATCCCCTTTACGTAATTTGTTCATTATAGAATTCAGATACAACCTTCCAACAGTTTGGCAATGATAACTAATAAAGCTTTCACATCTTGACCTAATATTAACACTTAAAGGACTTTATGTATCCGTTTGTGGACAAAAATAACCGAAGCTCAAGTGCAGCTATTCATTTGTCTCTATCATATATACAGGATCAAGTCCCATGAAAACTTCTCTCCTCCATGGCACTACACTTGGGCCAAACTCCTTGTTTGAGATTATTTTGAGCCACGAACAATTAAAAACCAAGGCTATCACAGTAATGATAACCAGAGTGGATCCCATGCTAGCAGTATTTAGAGATCACACACACAACCTAACACCTAATACGCTGAAAAGTTATATACATAACAAAATAATATTTAATAAGCAATCGAAAGCTTTTCATACCTTATGTAGTTCATTCAAATTGCTGCGTGAAATTACTATTCTCCTATCTTCATCAAGCTGTTTATTGAAAGTTTGAAGTAGATCTTCTTCCTAATAGAAACAAGTGGGGAGAAGAAAATAAAAAGAACACAAAACAAATTATCAAGACAATTACAAAGAGAAACTTAGACATGGAAGTTTGGAGGTCACTACTCACTATCACGGCTAAAATATAGAAATTCCAAGAAAGACAAATATTTTGTCAATGCATCACATGCACAAACAACTGAAATTTAAAAAACAAAAAAGACATTCTAAATCATAATTCTGTCACCGCAATATTTCAAAGTTATAACCTTCAATATCAACAACAAGTTTCCAAACAAGAGAAACTAAAAGCTCCTCAAAAGGGATAGAGAGACGTGGGGAGTTGAGTAATTCTGATGAAAACTATCAATGTAGAATAAAACAGGCAGACCCAATTCTCCACTCCAACTGGAAAGTTCACTTAAAGAAATAGTAGCAATTAATCTCTTAAAGTTCCTTCTCTTTTTAGAACTCTCACATATAACAATGGGTTTCATAATCAGGGAACCACTTTACAGGTGAAAAATAATGAAGCAGCAGCCACAACATTTCCAATCTACAATGGTCTCATATTCCCACATACAGTTAATAGATTTCTATACTCACCTTTGGTGGTTGTATGCACATGACATTTGTGAACAGCTTATATATATCAGTATCATCAGATCTCTTTGTTGCTTTAAGTCCTTCTGTTAATCTTCGTAACGGAAGAGGCTGACAAAATGAGAAGACATGAAACAGTTTAGTAAAATGCAAACCAATATATAAGAAAAATGACAGAATAATTATGTTTGTCAGACCACCAAGGAATGCAATCATCAATAATATCTTGTTATCGATACAAAAAACTCATCACAAGATTCGCAACCAAGACCAAGCCAATGTTTCCAAGGAAGTAGTGGCCAGGACAGCAAACTTATGAGTACAAGAAAAATGTAGTGGCCAGGAAGTTTGCAAGTTGCATTCACAGAAAGAACAATGCAAGGCCAAAAATATAATTCAATAGCAGCAATTATAATGAGAACAGACTAATACAGCATATGAATTAAGAAAATATACTCGTGGGACTTTCTCTTCACGCCGCTCTCTCCTCTCCCATCTCCACTTTTCTTTTTCTCTCATATCTAAAAACCCAAAAAATTCAGATCTAGGGGCTACCACCAACCTTTTCGACCGATGGTAAGCCCTTCTTTTTCCTTCTTGCACTATTTTTTGTTTGTGTCAATAATAAATCTCATTTCTCTCCTAGTAGGGAGTCTTACCACCCATATGGGTTTTAACTACCCATAATTTGGGTTATATCTCTCTCCTTGTGAGAGTTTGGGGTTAGGGTTTAATTTTTAGTGGAATATTTAATTTGTTAATGAAGATTTGTCCGGGGTTTCAACAAATGTCGATTCTAAGTCTACAATCCATCAGATCATATTTCAATCAGATTCAAAACTAAAGCAGATCGAAAGACCTCCTCGTTGAAGGCTACATAGAGCAACGATGTGGAAGAGGGTATTCATCATTGTTAGATCTTATATACAACGATCGTAGTTTAGTTCAATTTGAATATTATTCGATTGTAGATAAACAACTTCATCAAGCTTTGAATACCCTCTTGTTAGTTTTGATCTCTATTGTAGATGTCGCATGACTCCTTTATTAATGAATTAATATTTATTTCAAAAAATAAAAATAAAAAATAGCATATGAAATTTTAAAAAGAAAAAAAAATTAAGATAAAAATTGAGCAGTTAAAAGTGAGTATTGACTGCAGATTTATAACTGAAAGGAAAAAAAAAAAAGAAAATCAGTGCCTGGATAACTTGATTGAAAATGAAACGATCCCTACTCTAATAGTTAATTACACCAAGGAGAGTAAGAGGATTGCATCATAGACTCACAGTAAAGTCCCAAGCTAAACCCAAAGCAGACATAAAATTGAAACTCTTAAAATAAGGATTTGCAAATTGTTCAACATTAGAAAATTGACAAGTATTTTAGAACTGCCCAAAACGAAGAAAAAGATTGAAACTAAGGACATGTGTCATAACAAAGAAACTCTTCAATAAAGATAATTTTCAAAATAGACTTCATGTTTTGCCTGACCTACTTTCCACGTCTCCAGTGAAATTCAAATTTTGATTACGTAACTTGCCAACATCTCACCAAATGATTAACCATAAACCTACATGGATTTTTAAATTTCTTTACCATAAAGATCCTTATTCCAAATTAACAATACACTGGATCTCGTCTAAAAGGGGGGCAAGAGAATTCAGTGAAATGAGCATTATCGTACTTTACACAAGTCTAGATCAGAAGATAAATGCCTCTATTTGAAAACAAAAATTAGCACCATATAATAATTTATAAAGAGGAAGCTTAGTACTTCAATCATGTTACCGTTAAATATAGCTCTGACAATGAGACCCAGTTCAAAGAAAAAAACAAAAACACACACACAGAGAAAAGAAAAGAAACACACACACACACACACCAAATCAGAGTCCACGAATTAATTGTACAAATTAGATAATAACAAAAAGATTGTGAAGCATTACCAGCTTGGCAAGGCGGCCAAAATTCGGGAGTATCATTGTCTGCTAACAACCATGAAAAATGAATCATTTAGTAACTGATTTAGCTGCTTGGGGGAGAAGGGAGAGGGAGATATAGGAAGATTGACAGATGAAAGAATGTAGGACTACTTCAAGATGTCAAAAAACATAAGCATAAGCAAAAATATTCTCTAATTTGAACTTGAATATCACAAGTTCAGATTCAACAGATCCGTCCCTCCGGAATTTCCAACAGCACATAGATTGGTTGACAGCCAACTAATATCTTTACTCAAGTAGTTAAGTGGTGCCAACTCACAATTTAAGCAACAAGGCATTATCATCAAGTCTGAAGATGAACAGTCCATACATAAAATACTTGAGAACTGCACATTAAGCCATTGCTTCTTCAATTACTTTCTTATAACACAACGACAAAATCTGCCATTACTTTCACAAGGCTCGATGTCATCTCAATAACATTAAATTAGCAAGTACAGAGTGAAACTCAACCTATTTTAGAGGATAACTACAACCAACTCCAACAGATTTGATTAAAGTTTCAATGGCAAGTCGTTGAAGAAGTGAGCAGGATCCCGTCATCATGCATTATTATAATCAAACAGTGACGTCATACCATCATATATTTTCAGCCTCACATTTAGGATAAGACAACAATTATATCGGTTATCAATGTCAAATAACCCATACGTGCATTAACTCTCAAAAACACAGATTTCCTATAGATAAAATCCAGAGAATTTATGGATGGACAAAACATTAAATAAACTTGTGAATATGAAACTCACAAATTTCTCTTTCTCCTTAGCACCAGTTTCAGATTTGTTTTGCCCGCAAATTAGGACTATAGGACCTGATAGTCGGTCAAACAATTCTCCAACCTTGCTAACAAACTCAGTACGATTGGACTTTGGAGCCGCACGCGACAACCACACCGAAGAATCAGGAAAATATACAATGAGAGGTTGCTGCGACTGTAAAACCTGAAAAAGGCACCGAAGACAAGCTAAAAGAAGGTTCATGACATAATCAAGAAGTTCAGAAGTGATAGCATCAAAACTTCTTTATGAAAGCTTCATTTCAATGAAGTTATCCCTTAGTCCTAAATCCAAACTTACTTCACATAAGGCTTCCATAGCTATATAACAGTCCTCAGCCTGGGCATCAAGATCACGCTCAATATCCTTCACTGGAAGAAACACAAAAGGAAAGAGTATGAATAGATATACATATTTCCATTATAATATACTTCTATACAAGTAAAAGAAACTCTGGTACTCTGTAGCTAATCCCATACACATGAAAGTAATGAAAAAAGAAAAGACCCAGTTTACATTACTAGCACAGTAGCACTGACAGAAGCAAAATAATTAGATCAAACACCAATTATAGGGATGGCTAAAAGTTACCAAAGCACCAAAGTGAGGTTATTGTACAATCAAGCTATGGTGGGGGTGTGGTTGAATATGACAGAATGCCATTGTGATATTCAAACAAAATAAACAGCAGAACCCTTCACACACAAAGTAATGGTGTTGAACTTTAAGCACCAGTCAAGTTCCACTGCTTAAGCATATGCCCATGATCAAAGAAATCCAAAATAGCATGATAGACATCTTGCTTAATAATAGACCAAGCAAGACTACTTAAAAAAGAAGCCCTTAGTTAAGAATATTAATGAGGGAGGGACCCTCTGGTTGCTTTGAAGTCTGGTTTTGAAGTTTGATAATTTGATTGCTATAATGGAACTTCACGATTGTGTGCTATAAAATGAAAGCAAATGACAAAAGAGCCCCTTCACAAACGATATCCATTGATGTTAGATTTCTCTTATTGACTAAAGCAAATGCAAAGAATATCACTTCATGGCCAAGCATTATTGTCCATAAGGGTCTCAGAATAATTGTTCATCAACTAACACAGTCAAAAAAAGGAAAAGCATTTCTCCATCATCCAATAGCAGGAATGGCAGGAACAATTTAAAAGGAAAATCTAGAGCATCAGTACAGTACACTACCAGGAATCCAATAGATTGAAGGTTTTGGATCTTGCTCAGCGCTAACATCTTTTTCTCCCTTGTCCAGAATGACAGCTATACGATCTTTCTCAACCTCATATACCTCTCCACGCTGCCCAGTAGATATCTCCCTGAAATTGGAGACCATTAAAGACACAATAATACATAAGAAATACTCTGAATACTCAAAGAGAAAACTAAGACTGCCCCAATAGCTCCTCCCTCACTCAAAAAATAAATAAATAAATAAACAAAATAAAATAAAATCCACAGCACATAGAAAATTTTGTAAATGAGAAAACGATAGCAAGACCAATGAATATAGGGGAACTTGAAGAGAAAGTCAATGCGTTTGAGATATAATTCTACAAGTTTGGGCATTATCTCACCCAATAAAATATAAATATAGAAAGATGTTCTTGTGAGAACACATCTCTTAGGTGAGAACGACCACTTATAAGAGAGTCAACCTAAGCCTTTGGATGTTACTGATCTAATAGTAGAGATCATTCCCAACAAAATCAATAACATCATTCTTTAAATCTGTCGTATCACTTCCTCTTGCTGAAAAAGGTGCACATATCTTTCGCTCTAATCACTTTATCATTCTCTCTCCTCTACTACCATTCCTCTTCTCTCACATTCGAGCTCACCAAAATCACCCATCAATAAGTTCACGCCACCAACTACATCGCTTTGCCATCAAACAGAAACAGAAAAACACGACAATAGTGATATTTTTCTTTCAAACGCATTTAATTGGCGATGACTAAATGGAATCCCAAAAACCTTAAACGAAGCCTAAAACTTTTTCAAAAATCTGAAGGGGAAAGGGTATCTTCCTAAAATAGCACTTGGTCACTGTTAGCAAAGTTACCCCAAAAGCTCAAGTCTTTTCCAATAACTACTCCGACCAAGACAAAATAGCCTATAGTCTTGTTCCACTTTTCTAATCTAATACAATTCAATAAGTAACCCGTACTGTTTCTCACCTTTAGCCTCAAATTTCCAACACAAACTCAAAGAGTCAAGACAAGCCAAGTTGCACACTTTTTCCCCCATTACAAGGCCATCCCTCTCAGCTTAATCTAACCAAGCAATCCTCTAAATGGTATCTACAATTAAGTCTAGCAAATAAGAACACTGAGAATGACAATTGAGTGGCTTATTCAAAATCAGTATTAAATGCTACTATCAATACATAGAACTAAATATCAGATAAAGTTAGCAGATCTTGCAGCAAGAATATGCGCCCCACCCAACACCTCTTCCTTTCCCTCGAAATGATACTCGCGTATACTAAGGAGAGACAATAGTGATCAAAATATGAAATATAATTTTAGAAACATCAATGGTGTGAAAAATGTTACAGAAAGACCTTTAGTTAAACTCTACTTCAAACCTTCATCATTTATCCTCCCTTGGTTCTCAATCTCTCTCCTCCACCTCTAATTGTAGTTACAACCCTTTTTTGGTGATTGATAATTGAGAATATTGTGGTCAGAGTTGGTAAGGTGACACCAACTCACAAGCCCTCAAGAAGATTGCGGTGATAATGAAGAGAAAGAATAGGGTTTCAAGTCTCTGGCTAGGAGTTGGGAATGGAAATGCCTAAATATCAGACAAGGACTGTTTTAGAAGTTAAGAATGTGAAAACGGAGAGCAAAAAAATGCATAAAAAACACCAGCTATAGAAATTCAGGGATACTTCTGTAATTATCCAAACCATATAAAGGTACCCCTTGTGTCCAAAATAAATTATTAACCTAATTTTCTTTGAACCAAGGTAGATCATTCAACAACCTACACAATTAATGCCATTAAAAATCACTAAACTAAAACCAATGTTGCATATATCATTTGACATCGACAACAAGCAACAGTACAAATCATTTTACAACACTTAAAGGTAATTTCAAAAAACTCATCCGAACTTAAATTGTGTAAAGGTAGATTAAGTGAATTGTATTGGATTACAGCAAGTCAAAATCTTTTAAGGTATATATTGGGTTCTTTCTCCAACACAGTATGCAACTTACCAACCCACCTGCTACGAATAATAGTATAAGCAGTCATCGGCCCATCAGACGTTGGAATCTTCCCCAATAAGATCCTGTGAGTCATTTTACATTGTCAATGAAAAGGGGAGGACAATGTTATCTTTACAGGAGATAGTGGTAATCAAGAGGTTTCCCTAGAAGAAATAAATTAGAAAAAACGATCGTGCTCTCCATAGTACTTAGTTATCATTACTTTTGCTACCCACTAGCCACACATTTAAATGTTTGCTTAGTATCACATGATCCTAAACCTATGCGGCATCTCGACACCTTAACGAAATCTAGTAGCAAAAACCAAATAATACACTACTCCCTATGTGTTAGCAATCGATTAAAAACGCTGTATTGATGTCCTACCAACATTTTGGTCTCAGAATAAGTAAGAAAATGATAAGGTGCCACACTTCAGTAGTGCCTCACACAAAAACAAACACTAGAAAAAGAGAGCACCTATCGAGATCACGGAAGTTTATAAATCAATAAAAGACAGATTAACATGAAAGTTCAACATGAATTTCCTAGGTCCACAAACAAAAAAGAATTCTGCATTGAAGCATGCTTAGAAATACAGCAGAACAGATAGTGCAATTATTTTCAAGCAGTGACTCCATGTTGATCTAAAGAAACACAAGATAAATCATACAAAAAATAAAAAATGGAAGTAGAAAGATTATTACCTGCTATCAGATTCAACTTGCACTGATGAGCCAATGTACTTGATACGGTCACCTGTCACGATACCAAAACAAAATGAAAATGTTATAACAGATTAACTTACAACCAAACAAAAATAAAAGGTCAGTGTCAACAGCAATAATTAAACAAGATAAATACTGAGTACTAAAGAATCATGATCAGCAGAACATTGAAATGACCTACTTGCGCATAGCATTCTATATTGATACTAAAATATCAATTAGCAACAACCAAAAAATACTCAAGAGTAAAGATACATGAAAACCAAACAAACAGCCATGAAATATAAATGATCTATATTGTATGATCTTTTTCTAATAACTAAATAATAAGAACAAAATCGTACGAGTAGAAAATAAAATAGAGCACCATGGACAGTTTTTTTCAGCTGCCAGTACCATAGAATTCTCGGAACAGAACTCTTTAAAATCAGCACAAAATAGAACAAGGCACGCCACTTTATTCCACAAATCCTTAAGACCCATATCAACAACAGCAAAAAAAAATACATATATATATAGAGAGAGAGAGTAAGGATTGTGTAAAAAACAATCTTTACGCTGAAAACAAAAAACTCAAGATCTTATAACTCCTTCTAGACACTATCACACTACATCTCTTCTCTACTTCTCTCTCATCAACTCTGTAGTTAATCATCCCCATAATTCTTTAGATTTAATTAAATTTTCAACCAATTCATCATATCAATTCATATGCAGTAATTACAATACTTTTTTATTAGATCTTAAAGACTTTAAATTTATCTGATTAGAGATAAAAACATGTTTGATCTACAAATCTCCAATCAAACCCTAACAATGGTGGCAATAACAATTGTAAATGGCGATCTTTTTTCAAGGTAATAGTCTCAAGTTTGCATTTTTGCTCTTGATACTCGATGAATCTAGCTAACAATTGAAATTGGAAAATTATACCACTTTGATAGANCATCATATCAATTCATATGCAGTAATTACAATACTTTTTTTATTAGATCTTAAAGACTTTAAATTTATCTGATTAGAGATAAAAACATGTTCGATCTACAAATCTCCAATCAAACCCTAAAAATGGTGGCAATAACAATTGTAAATGGCGATCTTTTATCAAGGTAATAGTCTCAAGTTTCAATCGATTCATGCATTTTTGCTCTTGATACTCGATGAATCTAGCTAACAATTGAAATTGGAAAATTATACCACTTTGATAGAAGATTAAGGCTAAGTAACTTGGGATTAACAATAGCAGAATTGAATACAAATTTGAGCTTATAGCAAGTATAATGTATTCATGAGCGTTGTTAAGGAAAATCTGGAGTATAGCTGGTAAAATTTTGAGTCGTTTTATATCGAAATGTACCATGTTTTTATCTTAACGTTTACTTTGTATTTGTTATTTACTTCGTAATCTAGAAGGGGAACAAAGTGAACAACGCATATTCATTATCTTCTGTTAACGTTTGGCAAAATTTTGAGTATCTTATCTAATTTTAACACCAAAACATTTTCATCATAATATATTACTTTTCATTGTAATGTACCGTTTGTCACCAAAATCAACCAATATTAAATTAATAAATCGTCCCATACTAAACCAAAGTTGATATTAATGTAATGTAATTGATATTCAGTTACAAACCTATTAGCTAAATTGGCAGAGCATTGTGCAGTTGCACAAAGATTTAGGTTCAAATCCTACATAAGTCACATGTAAATTGTATTATTTTATTGTACATATGACCCCTTTTATTCAAATGTACCCCTTCTATGTGTAAATGTACCGTTTCTCTTACTAAGGTACAATAGTTTCCAGGTTTTCAGCCAGCAATGAGATTTTAGTAGATACTTACTATATATATATATTCAGTAACATTTTTCCAGACATCTTCAAGCTGATCATACACTAATGTAATCAAAGCAGCAACACCCAAAATTGGCACAAATTTTACAAGAATTTGCTGCAAAGATATGAAACAACCTGAAAACGTAAGGATAGATCATAGATGAGTGCATACATTAAAAACTCTGATGTCATGTGCTAATACCTCAGGCAAAGACACTTTTAGGAAACAATGTACAAAGTATTCGCATTAAGCCACCCAAATAACGAATTACAAGCACATGACCTAAAAATGTTACACCTTTTCAACTTAGATCTTATCTAAAGGAAAATGACAAAAAAGGAAATGTATATGATCTCCTTAAACTAAAATATCTCACTAGAATTACAATAGTCAGGGGCCGTTTGGTTGGGGGGAATAATGAAAGGGAATGGGAATCAACAGCACCCATTCCCTTTGATGGTGTTTGTTATGCCACTTTTCCGTTCCCCATTCCCCTATTCTAACAGTTTTCCATTCTCTCCTCCTCCCCCCCCCCTCCCCCCATCTTTTCCATTCCCTTTCCCCATCTTCCACCCAACCAACCACCTAACTTCAACAAAATTTTCCAGCGGCAACCCCCCTTCTCTCTCCGGCATCACCCCTCCCCTTGCCCGCAACCGTCCTCCACTCGCCTGCATCCCCCACCCCCTTCTAAAAAAACCACCACCCACTTACATCCACCCTCCACCTCCCTCCTCCGAAAACCCTCCTCTCCCCTACTTGCCTCTCCTCCCTCACCCCTCACCACCAAACAAACCACCCACAAAAGCTCTATTCAAAACCCTAGCTTTTTAATTTTGATTTCTAGGGTATTTGGAAAGGTTGGTGGGTGGTTTGTTGGGTGGGGAGGCATGAGGGAAGAGGGGCGAGTAGGGGAGGAGGGATTTCAGAGGGGTTGGAGGGGTTTTCGGGTGGTGGTGGAGGGTGGGTATATGTGGCTGTTGGTTTTTGAGAAGGGAGTGACGACTGCCGGCGAGGGGAGGGATGATGCCAGAAAGGGGAAGGGCCCCGGCCAGAAAAGTTGATGTGGTTGGGGCTAGGTTGAGTGGTTGTGAGGTGGGGGTGAAGTTGTGGAGTGGTGGCCTCATTCCCATTCCTCTTCAAAATAAAAAACTTCCTAAATCTAAGGGATTATCTTTCCATTTTCCTCTCTTCCCATTCCCACAGGATTCTCTTTCCCCTTTTCCAACCAAATGGCCCCTCGGTATTATAAGGCATGAAACCACCAAATATACCCAGATAAAAGTTTAGTGGTTACAATTCACTCAGAAAAAACCGTATACATTCAAAGAATTGGCAATAATGTTACTGGCAAATCCAATTTAGTTGATTCAAAAACCATACACAGGAAGCAAGAAGTTAAAATAAATAAAGAAAACACAATTGAATACCTTTCCTCAGAGGGCGTTGAGAATCATCAGTCTGGTTGTCAACTGAATCAGACTTGGATGTTTCAGATGAACTTTCCAATTCCTCCGATACCCGCTACATATTGAATAATTAAACATGAAGTCAATTACATTAATGAAACAATATCCAATACTACATTAATTAAACCTAGCAAGGCATTTTATATGCAATAATAAATAGCAGTAACGAAAATATATTCATACACAATATTGTATAGCAAGCATCTTTTTTCTTCATAATTTTCAATAATTCTCATTGATGGTACTATGGAAAGGCTATATATGAACAAAACACATGTTAGGGCTTAGAATTACATAACCAAGGACATTTCCGTGCAACTTTACTCATCAAGTTACACATGAATTTATCCCCATCACCCCAGTTTATAAACACACACCAAATGTTCCTAAAGGCACTCTAAAATATGTCAACATTCAAGAAATACAGGATCAATATAAAAATTGAGCTTTTCTGGATGAAAAAACTATTAATGAAAATTCAAGTGCTCAAGCCCACCATTAAACAACTGCTTTAAATATCTAATTTTAGTCCATAAATTAGTCAAGAACAAGTTCAAGCCCTTCGTCAAGTGAGCTTCACACAAACCTCCACTAAATGTATTGGTTATCATCAAAATTCATACAATTTTTTTTAATCAAGAGAAGCTTGAATTTCAAATATGCATGTTAATGGTATCAAGAGAGAGAAACACAGTTCTAGGACAACTTAGTATTGACTAAATATTCATATCATGCAAGTAACCACTTATGCATGCATTACATCTTAGGCAAACAGGAATACCCTGGCATCCAACAATATAAGAATAATATAGGTAGTCATGAAAGTATAGAAAAAGTAAAAGTAGACAGGAGCAAGGAAAAGCATAGACACAAGGCAACACTATAAATACTACGTAATTTATATAGGCAGTCACAAATATAGTGTACTCCCCCTCCCCCTCCTAAAAAAAAGAAAGAAAGAAAGAAATCCAGTACAGTCTTCTTACTTTCTGTAGTTGGTAGGTGATTCTTCCATTTCAAGTTTCTACCATTCACAACACCTGTTCACTTCCTTGATTTTAGTATCCAAGGTAACCAGGATAAACTACGCTACTTTTGTTTTCATGAAAAACACAATTACAAAAAAGGTTTACTTTGTTTTGAAAAATCAAAGGGGAAAAGAAAATTGAAAGGAAAGGTGGAAGAAGGATGTAAGGAGGGGAATATACAAGTAAGGAGTGGGAAGGAAAATGCGGAATACCTTGTTTACAAAGGGAAAATATAATTTATTTTTTAAAGATAACTTGGGCAAATTGATTTCCACCTCTTACCAAAAAAAAACAAAGAAAAATAAAAAATTGATGGAAAATCATTTTCCGCAAAAGAGTTTTCCTCCAAAACAAAGATGGTAGATGACCATGTTATATGCATCCTTCAATTCTTCTTGCATCAAATGCTTACATATTATAAACTCCATCACTTATGCTCGGCCTCCATTGCTTTACTTCAATCAATAGGCTTCATGAAGCCAAGAGACACCATGGTGTTCAAACATAAAAGCATAACTATCTAAAAATATTCATAAGAAAAAATTAATGACTTCATAAGAGATTATACCTTTTCAAACTCATCAAGATTGAAAGGTACAAGCTTCTTAAGAGCTTCAGCTGATGCTTGGACATCAATCTCCTCATCCTCAGTTGCATCTGACTTGGTCTCAGCATTGCTTGTCCACTCTTCCTCATTTTCATCCTCATTCTCCGACTCAGAAGTGCACTCTTCGCTATTCACTGTATTTTCATCATCTGAATCATTTTCAGACACACCATCCTCCCCAAAATCCTGCACAATTAAATTTAATAATACTTAAAAACTCAAGTTCACATCATCCGTTCATCCACAATTCCACATATTTAAGTTATGGAAACAAAATATCAACAATTAGGCGACAAACTTACATATGGAGCAAGAACACTGCTATCTAGCACCAATAGTGGAACTTTTAAATCACGAGCAAGTGCTCTAACCATTCTCTCTCGATATAGTTCTGTGCCTGGTTACCATACAGGACAAAAGTTATCAAAAATCAAGCATCACTCATGCAGTTAGAAATCAACTGAAGCAAAAAATGGAAAAGCCATGTAATATCAAAAATTTTGAAAACCAAGTCAATTAGCAACCTGGAACACTTTGAAGCAATATTCTCCCACTAGAAGATGGCAAACGAGAGCCATAAGCAGAGGTTAATTTCTTGTGTTTTAAGTGAGACGAAGCACAGTCCACTAAGAGGTTTTTGGTATGATCACTGACAACAAAAACAAAAAACTAATGAACATGATATTTAGATAAAAACAAGTTGAAAATTGATAAAAGGGTAGATGATAATTACTGAATATAATAGGGAAATGTTTCCCAAGAAACCGTTATTTTCTCCCATGGAACGACCCTCCGTAAGAATTCATTTTTGAACTTTTCACGTCTACTAAGAAAGGGTGATTCTTTCTTTTTGTTCTCAATGGCTAACTTCTCATTGCTAAGCCATTCCTTCTGATCCTGCTCCCCTAGTCGAGCATGCTGATCAAACTGATGTATATCCGCACTCACTTCTCTTTTCCGGCCATCACTCTTGTCAATGTTCACCCCGTCTTTCACGGAAACATGCTCCTTGTCTCCAGCATTGCTCCCACCACCTTCTGAACTGAAATGTCGCAAGTGGCCCCCTTCCCCCAACTTTCGTAAGCCCCTATTCAATGGTAAAGGAATGCTCCCAGCAGCAGCCACTCGACTACATTCTAACACATGATGCCTCACAAAATTACCCCGAAAATAACTGTCCCTTGCAATAGAACCTCCATAGTTCCAACAATTATTCGGGCAATCACTACCATAAGATCTTATTGACTGCTTAATTGACTTATACATACACTCCCATCTCTGGTTTTTACTTTTAATACTTCTTGCAAGCATTGCAACTTATCAATTCACCTCTAATTTCCTAAAATCAAACAAAATTAAGCTCAATTAAATTATTCAGTTATCAAATGCAAATTAATTGTAATTACAAATCAACAAATACATCAAATGGAGCTAATAACTCACATCCTAAGCTAACATAAACACCAAAAATCCCAACTTTTCATCATTTCATTGAACTATACTAACATTAAACGATTATAAACAAAAGTTTCCAATACATTAGCAATTAAATTTGATAGATTTGAATCAAAATTGCAATTCAATATCAATAAAATGCCAACAAAATCAAACTTCCTTAATTAAAATCAAAACTTCAATAATTCAGAACCCTAATTGAACATCCAACAATCAAACCACCAAAACCCTTGATTGTGTAATTAGTAAAAGAAAGGAAATTTACCGCAATACCTGTTTAAATGAAGGAGAAGAAAACAACAAAAGCAACCTCTTCAATGGAGAATTCAAAGAACAAAAATTGAAATTTAAAAAAAAAAATTATACAAATTAGGGATTGAAGCGAAATTAGAAAATCTGCGTAATTGAAGATTCAATTTATCGCAAAATTAGGGCTCATAAAAAAAAAGGAAAAAAAATTAATATGGTGTTAATATGTTAATACTCGAACGTTCGTGTTGTTCCCTCTCTCTCAAGTCACGTGATTATGGTTTTGGCTTTTAAATCCATTGTATTTGGCCCAATGTATGTGGGTATTGTTGATTGGGCCTTCATTTTTGTTGGACTATACAATTGCAACATTATCACCGAGCCTCTAATAATTTATTTTTTCTTCACAATAGCTGCCACGATAATCGAATCTAGGATTAAAGGAAAGTTAAAAGTTAAAACCGTTAAGCTTTCTAAATCTGTAACTTAGGTATTGTGATTTCATTGATTTATGTACAAGTTCGGCCGATATTCGAGCGTGATGTCGATGAAGTTAAATATTTCTGATTGTAGAAGATACCTTACTAAAATAACATGTTCTGTATTTAAATATTTTACCTTTAAGAACAATTCATTTAGGTTAAGTTTAAAGCTCGTTGAAGATAGTTTTCTGCTTGTTTAAATTAATTTTAATTGATGTACGTATATGTCCTTGTATTTTTGACAAGATTGAATTACAAATTATATTATTTTAGTGTATTAATAATATTGTTATACTTAATATTCTTTATATACTATTACATACAAAAATAGATTAAATTAGTAATTTTATGAACGTAATAAATTTATAATTTTAACTATTTAAAAGTAGGTATAAAATTTAATTATCTGCACGATCATTTAATGATATTGCATTTTCCTTCTTCTAATTATGTTTTCCAAGTTACGCTCTCTATTTCTAATCTCTAGCTATATGTTTCACACTTTTTTTTCATACAATGAAAGAAAAATATTATCAGCATCTCAAAGAAGATCGACTAAAAGTAAACAAATAATTGAAGCTCAAATTCATATGAATTAGAAATACATGTGAAAATAGGCGACAACGAAATGATATCCTTCGTAATAAAACATAGATAATTTTGTAAGTGATCCTTATTGTTTAAACAAAGATCGTTAGGAAATGCCAATGAGTAATGAGAGCTCCGGCATTAGTCCTAACGATTTATCTAATAATCTTATGTTTGTCGGGTTGCCGTCACAACTAATTACCCCTTGATGTTGATTGTTTGCGTAATATAGCATTGTCCAATTTGAGTCAAACAAGAAACATCTTTCCATATAATTAAGCAATTCAAAGTGTAAACTTTAATTTCATGCCACAAGTTAATTTAGGATTATATTATTTGAGGCTTATCAACTACACTTCTCTAATCATCTTTTGTTTTGTCAATAATCCAATTGTTAATAATCTTAAAAGTTTAACCAACATTTGTATCTTTTAGTTAGGAAGTATGTGTCATTATCATCTAATTAGCGTGTTGTATTAGACTATTAACGTTATTTTATGTGTATTTTGCATGGCTGATATTGCAATTTAATTACAAGGTTGTTGTTGTGCTTTTATTTTAAGTCCTAGGTAACGTCAAAGAATGTCTTTTGCGATTTTTGCCCAACTAATATTTTTGTTCGTATGTTTAGTGTTTATGCCCTTTTATTGAGGAAAGATGCTAAATTGCTAAGATCATGTTAGTGGTTATTTGATGTTGTTTCATGTTAGTGGTTATTTGATGTTGTTTCATGTTGAATGGACATTGATTTAAGGATTAGGGACCTTTGTTTCTCAACATATCATAGTACTCCATAGGTCCGTACAAGTACGGAGTAATAATGGATGCAAAAATTAAATTTATTTTAATAAAATCCAAGTTCAATTAAGTAAAAATAGTTTAAATTTTTAGATATGGTATATTGGTACAAGATTTTACATGCGTTACTTGCATATTCTTAACCAAATCAATTCCGTTCACTACACCATATCATTTCAAATCATAGTTTTTTAGTGGTCAAATTGAAAGGACCATTTTAGCTAGATTTGTAGTCATCACATTGGAATGGATGGTTGGATAGTACAACGGTAGAGAATGCTTTTTCTTGTGCCAAAATAACTTGACTAAAGCTTTTTTGGAATACACTACAATAGAACTTAACTAATCGATTCAATTAAACTTATAAATTAAAGAAACACTTCAGTTGTCCAAATTTCCCTAACAACTTAATTAATACTTACAAACAGTTGTATCTACAAAACAACATAGTTTATCTTACGTATCGCCATAGATATCGATCTACCCTATAAAAATTATTTGGGCAAAGCAAATACTCACTGTCTATGCACTTATGTAGCCGCACTGTTTTACTCTAAAGATCCTCCAAATAAGTTATTAAACACCTACCTACAATAGTTGCCATCTTATTATAAGCTCAATCAACTAAATTTCTATATCCAACAAAGAAAGAAAAAGAACAAAATAATAGAGGTCACCAAGCTCATATTTCCAGTTAAACCAAGTGTTAATCAAAAGCTCAATTATAAATCCATTTCTATAATAGTATTAGTTACTATATATCGTAGTGTATAAACTACGCAAACTTAAGAAAATTCTAGTACTCTTAAAAAAAATACCACTTATATTCTAACAGTTAACACTTAGGTTAACAGTTACAACCACTTCTCATCCTCCAAATATGTGTGTCAACATCCTAACCTTATATTCTATTCAAATACTTTGCATTTGACACTCAATTCAATGTTACATACTAATTATATCTTCTTAAAACACCAAATCAAAAGTTAAATGTTTTTTTTTTTCCCTCCTAAAACTCAGAAATATTTACAAGGCTTTTCTGTCAAGAAATTGATACATTATACCTTTTACTACTACTTTATTTTGGTACTAAAATTCTAAAACCTTCATAACATAAGTCCTTTATATCTTAATATGCTTTGTTTTATATTTTTTAGCTCACCAAATTGAAACCACTATATAAACTCAAGCACGTCAAGAAATACATACACTTCCTTCATATAATTCATGATCACATTCTCATTCAACTAATTTGTGAATTTTGCATGCATAAACAGCCCTTATATTTTCATACAATACCAACTACTTCTACTTCTCATACTAATAACATGAACATTCTCAACAACACGACTTCTTCTTCTTCTTCTTCTTCTTCGTCTTCTACCTTGGTCACGTCCTCCTTTCTGTTCTTCTCTTCGTCTAAGAGGATGACCGGAGGAGGTGGTGTTTTCTCCTTGCAGGACATTCAAATCCTGGAAGTTTTCATTGCTATAACGGTTTTTATCACCATACATTCCCTGAGGCAAAAGAAGTATCATGGTTTGCCAGTATGGCCAATAGTAGGAATGTTGCCTTCTTTGATAGTTGGTCTGAGGAAAAACATGTATGAATGGCTTACTGACATCACCAACAGGCAGAATGGGACATTTCACTTCAAGGGACCGCGGTTCAGCAGCCTGCAGTGTGTTGTGACATCTGATCCTCGGAATTTGGAGCACCTTTTGAAGGCCAAGTTTTCAAACTTTCCTAAGGGAGACTACTTTCGGAACACCTTGAAGGACCTTCTTGGAGATGGGATCTTCAATGCAGACAATGAGACGTGGCAGAAGCAGAGGAAGACAGCAAGCATAGAGTTCCACTCAGCTAGGTTCAGACAACTGACAGCAGAGTCATTGCTCGAGTTAGTGCATAAGAGGCTCCTACCCGTCCTAGAGGAAGAATCCCTGAAAAAGTGTGTGCCTATTGACTTGCAGGATGTCCTCTTAAGACTCACATTTGACAATGTTTGCATGATTGCTTTTGGGGTTGATCCAGGATGCTTAAGCTTGGGACTTCCCAAAATACCTTTTGCTCGTGCATTTGAGCAAGCAACTGAAGCAACAGTTCTTCGATTTGTGACCCCAACTTGTCTGTGGAAGGCAATGAGGTATCTTAACATAGGGCCTGAAAGACAGCTGAAAGAATCGATTAGAGGAGTAAACAAATTTGCTGATGAAGTTATTAGGACGCGAAAGAAGGAGCTCGCATTGCAGGATGATAACAGCAAACAGAAGTCTGATTTACTAACTGTTTTCATGAGGTTAAAAGATGAGAATGGAAACCCATTTTCTGACAAGTTCCTTAGAGATATCTGTGTAAATTTCATACTCGCTGGAAGGGATACTTCATCTGTCGCGCTAAGCTGGTTTTTCTGGCTTATCGATCAGCACCCTGATGTAGAGGAGAAAATTCTAGACGATATTTGCAGAATTGTTCGCGAAAGAGATATTGCAGGAGATAAAGGTCCAGTTGTATTCAAGCCAGAGGAGATTAAAAAGATGGAATACCTGCAGGCTGCAATTTCCGAGGCTCTCAGACTATATCCTTCTGTTCCAGTAGATCACAAAGAGGTAAATTTCTACTTTAGTGCTTTCTTTTACCAACTGTTTAGTTTCCATTTGAAAAAAAAAAAAAAAAAAATCACGATTATTATCTATGTGCAGGAAATATCTTCCAAAATAAGGCACCTAATCAAGTCCTTAATTAGCACTTGTCTGTCAAGTTAAGGACTCGCGTTGTTTACATCTAATACTAGTATTACCAAAGTTGTGAAAAAGATAAATACGAGAGCTTATTTGGGTTTATAAGGGTTGAATTCATCATCGTTACGAACTAGAAAACTCTTATTAACAATAAGAGACATAGCAGTCAGATAACCCCATACCTTGCAATTTCCTGAATCTACATATTCATTTTTAAGATTTTTTAAAATGACAAGCATATGAGACTAAATGCCTGTAAGGCTGTAAGACAGTAAACCTTCACGGCTTCACTAATAATACAATGCATGCATGATGATGTACAGGTTGTTGAAGACGACGTATTCCCAGATGGGACAGTGCTGAAACAAGGAACCAAGGTAATATATGCTATCTACGCGATGGGAAGAATGGAAGCCATTTGGGGCAAAGACTGCAGGGAATACAAACCAGAGAGGTGGCTCAGGGATGGAAGGTTCATGAGCGAATCTGCGTATAAGTTTACAGCTTTTAATGGAGGGCCTAGACTATGCTTAGGCAAGGACTTTGCTTATTACCAAATGAAGTTTGTTGCAGCTTCACTTATCTACCGATATCACATGAAGATATCAAAAAATCATCCGGTTGAACCAAAGCTTGCCCTGACTATGTACATGAAACATGGGCTAAAAGTAAATCTCGTAAGGCGCAATGAGGCTGAACTTCATAAGTACTTGAGGATCAGATGCTAAAGAAGCTCAAAATCAACAAGTGTGTTTGTTTATGTCTTCTGTTTTAGCTATTTTTGTGATTGGATTTGTATCAGTTTAGATATGAGTAGCGAAAAACCAGCTTGCTGATGTAGTAAATTGAAGGTTTTGGGCATTTAGGTATGTGGTATGTCCAGGAATTGCATGTTTATAATAATAGACTTGATTTTTTTTTTTTTA